>CM056393.1:2778146-2803401 GCA_029718625.1 Synaphobranchus kaupii
TGGGATCGGGTCACCACCACAAACCAGCGACAATCAGGCCAGAAACGCGCCATTCATTCAATCAGCGGAAGGGGGGGGTGTGTATTCAGATACCGCGCCAGGCCCGCAGCACCCATTTCAAATTTCATCCCCCGAGATTTGCACAGGGACCCCACATAGTTTGTGTTACAGAAGTAAAAACCAATGGCAACAGATTTTCAGATGAGACTTTCTCAAGGTCAACTTAAAGGCAGAGTAACAATAGGCATCAAACATTTACTCCCCCCCCTCCTTCCCATTCGACCATCCCCCCACTGTTACAGCATTTATGGTTTCTTCTAAAGGGCTGCTTCACCAATGAGGTGTTCAGCTGCCGCCCTTACGTGGCAGCAAGAGCCGATCTTATTGGAGCGCTACCGTCTTACAGGCTCTGTATGCATGAATCACTTCCTACTCAAGTTTAAGAACATCCTGTCACTTAGGAAGGTATAGATCAGTCTCGGCTACCATCGTCTAGCTGCGTTTCAGAACATGCACTTCTTATTCCAGAATGTTTTCCCATTGAGCATTAAAGGGTCCACTAGGAGGGAACTAGGGGGGTTTGGGTTGGGGGGGGGGGGGGGGGGCAGTTTAAAAACAGAAGAAACAGACAAGAAGAGAAAGGACAAACAGAAAGAGGGGGGTGGGCCTTTTTTTTCCCTCTCTTCTTCTTTGGTAAACAAGTAACGACCGTGCAACGGGATAGGCTGGACCGTTCCGTACCGAGTGGGAGTGGGGGTGGGAGGGGGCTCCGCCTGCGCCCGCGGTAACGGCGGCGGCTGCTACGGCGACTGCGGGGCGCTGTTCCCGGAGGACTTGCTGTAGTGGTGCCAGTCTCTGTCCCTCTCGGCCTGCTCGCTGTCCTGGCGTCGCGCGGCTCCCCTCTCCTTAGACTCCTTAGACTCCACCCTCTCGTTCTGAGTCTTCGGCTCCAGGCAATGTCTGCTGCCACAGGGGGGGGGGGAATTATAATTAAATAAAATGCTTACACCACCCAAAGCCTGCAGGATCACAGCTGAGCTGGATCAATATTAACGTGAACCTACACAGACCTGCTCCAGTAAGCTTAAGCCCAGTTTTGGATAAACAGTGTCAGGCTCCCTCTGCACCATACAGACGCCAGCAGGGTTTAACATCTGCTTGTTTTGCAGCTCAATTAAACACAGATAATAATGAACCTCATATTTTGCCACTGAATACCCAGTAAAAAAAAAATAAAAAAATGAAGTGGGCACTAATTTAGCATTTTCACACGCATTTTTGTGGCAATGTTTCAAGCAAACTAGTTTTTTTTTTTGGAGACCTATGGCGCCTCCACACTCAGTATGTAGTCCCGTAGATTTTCAGGGATTCAAGAGGCTTGGGCATAGGACTGTCGAAGACTGATATTTTTGAGCCCAGTTACTTGATAAACCTTGACTATTACCAAAAAAAAAAAGCTGAACTCAACAAGCTGAAAACTAACAAAATCACTTTTATCTGTTCAATCAGATTTCAGCTTGAAAAATGGTTTGGTTTTGCCATTACCTTATTTCCGTAAATGGTTTGAACATTATGAAAAATCCTTTGTTGGGTCATTTCACTGAATGACAAAGGGACCAAAGTGATTACTTCTAGTCTATAGTGGACATTCTCCCATTTATTAAGAGGGGCAATTTTTGTGCATCACAGTAACAGAGAGAACAATGGCTTTGTGAATGCAAACATGCCTCTGCGTTCACTTATAAGGCCTTCTAGAAGCCACCGCTGAAACCATCACATAAAAACATATCCCCCAATCACAAGGGGACATTTTTTATTTGCATTCTACTACAATTACAAGGGGTGCGACCGCACAAACAGAACAGTTGGATGCCTGTATATGTGCATAAAACACACAAATCAAGCAAATGGCACCCATCAGTTGGTCACGAGCGTTCATTTTGCTTTCCGAAAGACAACAGCCCTGAGGGGACAGGATGGTGGAATGCTAACCGCCATTTTGGTATGAGTGGGTGTGGCTTGCAGCAGGAGAACCAAGGACTTGATCAACCTCATCGCTAGCAGTACAAGGCTGCCGGTCTGATGTAGGATTACACAGTTAACTGTACATAATGTCCTCCCGCAGGGCGTGGGTTATATTTATAAAGCCCCTTCGCCAGGCTCGATAAATACGATGCCCTCCTTTGATAACCCTTTCAAAAGGTAAACTGTTCAGATTACAATTTAACAAAGGCCCTGTAAATGTCCGTGACAGGATTTGCGGTTACCCCTCTTACAAGGCTTCAGGTGCCCCATTAAACGGTAACGTTAATATTTATTCACCCTTCGTGTGCTCCGTGGTGGTGGCGTTTCCGCGATTTGTTCTCCCTCTCGCTGCTATGCGAGTCTCTCTTCCGTCGCTTCCGGGTTTCCAGCTTCTCCTCCAAACCGGACTCATTGCTCCAGCTGCCCGGGGAACGCATTCGGCTGGACTGTCGCATCTGCCGAAGACACAATCGATATATATTAGCCTTAAGCCTTTAAGCCACAAGTGCAGATCAAGTGTCGTAGCGAATCGCCCAGAGCAGAGCTCTCCTTCCGGCTTAGGTTAATGTACAATGACAGAACCGATCATAGCCCCCCCCCCCCCCCCCCCCCCTAAATCAAAGCTGACACTTGCACTGTTATGGAGCTTACATAACGAGCTAAGTCAAACAGCTAACGTTAGCCAATATTGATCCATTTGGCGTTTACGTTAGATACCACACAATTTAACGTACTGGCCAAAAGTTGCACTTCGTGGCATTAAAATCAAGATTGACATAAATTACCCAACCGATCGCAAATAACTTACACACAACGGACGTTATCGGGCAAAAATGTACATGGGATCTGTGTTAACGTTAGCGGGCTAGCTGTGTGTCTGTACTACCGTCGGCCTGCAGTGCAGTGCTAACGTTAGCACCCAGCAGCTTTAGCGAGGATACTGCGTCATCCATCTTTGTTCTCCAGAAAAGGCCATTTCCGCGTAAACGGCAGCCGTTAGTTGGATGTAAATAAATACGGTAGATGTTTAAGTTTATTTAAAGCAAATTACAATACTAACGTTACTGTATATCTCGTCTATAAAGGTCATCGCACAGTAACGTTATTTAAATGTTACTAACCGCTTTTAGCCGACTATTAACAATAAAAAAATCGAACAATAGCTAACGTTAGCCAAGTTAGGCTTGCAAGAAAAGGCCAAAACCATTCAATCCGGACGAAGCAGCATACTTCATCTAAATTACACGAATTAGGTTTATATTTTACCGTTAGATCTCACCTCCTGAAAAGAATTAAGATCCCTGGTATACGATTACGGTTTGTTTTCCGGACGATTTGAAACTGATATGAATACTTCTCGGTTGATTGTGAAACTGTCCGTGTCAGAGTCAAGCGCAAAATGGCGCTGGTAGCCGAAAACCGTCTCTGAAAACGCAACAACGTGTTACGTAATACGTGTACTTCATCACATGATCGCGAATTTGAGCGCTATGATCCTTGGGAAATGTTGTTTACATGGGTGCTAATTTATGCTCGTGTTTTCTTGCACTGTTTGTGAAATGTTATCCTTTATGTATAATATAAGTTTAATTGAGATTTAAAATCTCTTACAAGAGAGACCTGTTCCAGACGCAGTAGTCACACACAGGGCCGTTTATAGACTGCTTTGATTGGGGGGGGGCATGAAGAGATGTTGGTGGGGCTCAAGGGGGGGATGAAGTAGCGGGGGTGTGGGGGTCCTCCCCCAGAAAAAATTGAGCCTTTTAAAACTAATTTCCTGCATTTCTACACAACCTCACACAGGGCATTTTCTAAAATAAAATGTTTAATTCATGAACATTTTAAAGATTTTTTAAGCCCTAGATGAGATTTGAGATGCTTTCATATAAAGCTAAAGCATAGGCTAATCAATATATTAGTGGATAAGATCATTTTAAACCCACCTCCACCCCCCTCATATTATAGGAGGACAACTTTACTTATGCCCAATAATACCAAATCATTATCTAATCTTATATGGAAACAAGTATATTAAAGATGAGCTATATTCCTTCATCATTTCCTCTTTGTGCTATTTTCTATTTACATGTGAAACTACATTACTGTAACTGGCTCATCATTTTCAATTATATTTTAGCCATACGAATATTATAAATTAAAATGAATATTATATCCTAAGCAATGCGTAACAGTTAGTTATCAAGAAGAGACAGCATAGATTTATCAAATAAACTGACCTCTCTCTCTTGCTCGCTACGTCTCCATGTTTTATATGGCCAAACCAACCAATCAGATATTAGAGAAATATATTATTTCGATGTAGCATTTTTATGATTGGCCGAATCATCTGTAGCTCTAATAGCTTACGCCGACTTCATATTGTCGGATTCAATTTTTTCTGAATTTGGCATTGCTCCCCTGTGCCCCCACACACACACACACACTTACAGACAGACACAGACACAGTGACACACAAGACAGACATACACACACACACACACACACACACACACACACACACACACACACACACACACACACACACACACACACACACACACACACACACACACACACACAGACAAAGTACCCACAAGAACACACACAAATCATGGCTCATTTCAAATTTTATTCCAAGTACAATTTCAATATCATAAGCACTGACTTTACAAAAGGAGAAGAATAACAAGAAATTAATATGTAGAAATCTGAGACCCTTCAGGCAAACTGTTAAAACACAGTGTTAAAGTTGCACACTAAAATCAATAAAAAAAATCAATACACTGGTTTCTGTACTGGTTTGGAAGCAGTGGTGGAGGAGAAAGAAGCCAGAATGGATTCACTGCCAAAAAGTGGAACATGGAACTGCAATCCCAGGTACATTTAAGATAATACAGAGTCAACCACAAAGACCCTTATGAAACAGATTCCCTTGAAAAAGGATATTACAGCAAAAATAACAACGTCTACTGTCGACTCTGTTCTCCAGAATCTAAATCCATCTGAAATAGTAATATGTGTATATTAATGCATGGTAAAATATAAAATCCCAAACATAAGAAATATATCATGTAATTGCAGACTATATAAAATACATTTATATAGGTGTACAATATAGGTCAGTCCTTTTATATATGCAATTTAGTGTCATATATTGTAAAATGAAAGGTTGTAGGTTGTAAAACCTACAGCCTTTTGCTTTACCAAGTACAAAACATTACATGCATAATATATATGTAAAAGTGCTATAACCAATAAATTTTTTTAAATTCTGCAATTCATTTTTGAATGTATTAAAATATATTACTTATGTTCTGGATTGTATGTTTCAACATTTTTTTTATTACTAAAGCATTTATCAATAATTGTATATTTATAAAATCCACTAACAAAGTCAGATCTGCATACACAAGAACACAAACTATTCATGAATTGAGCGCACTGAGTCAGTAAACACAAACTATTGATTAATTGAGCGCACTGAGTCAGTAAACATGATTGTGTTGCTTTCATGATGAGGGGCGTATCGGGTGATGATGTCATCATTCACAGAAACTCTAAAGCTGCCGATTTTCTACATCAGTTGGGCCTCCTCATCTGAGACAGGCGTAAGAACACTGTACACCACGCCCGCTGGGGGGAGCTACCCACAATCCCTTGCAGTATTTTTCAGTACAGCTAATCTGTGAGAAGATGACATGGCGTGAGCCACGAGCACATAAGCTGGAGCTGCCTCATGTATGAATACTGAGTGTATCCGGTAAACATTTACACTGTTCCTCTTGTCATTTCTGCAGCTCAATCCATGTAAATTGATACTGTTTGTAGCATACAGTACATACTGTACATACATGAACACAACAGAAGAGCTTTATTCCCCACCCACCAGCAGTGTGAATTAGACAATTTAGCCACTTTTAGTCAGCAAAGCCAGTACCTTAAGGTCAAACAGGATCAAACATTAAACTAAAGTTTAAAAAACAAACTCTCATAATATGACGGTGAACGGCATGAAAGGAAGGGTCTCTTTCTTAGCCAGGTAAGAGATGCAGGTGGTGGGGCCGGCAACAGCAGGGACCTGGGCCTGCAGGCCACGCCTCGGAGGAATGCGATATCCAATCAAAGTACAGAGAGAAGGAAGGGTGTCAGGGGTTAAAGTTCACGCAGATATAAAGGCGCCACACCACTCGTACACCAACCATATTAAGCAGGATACGATTTAAAAACTAAAAATCTTAAATAAATATAGAATACCCCCCCCCCCCCTAGAACATCCTACCCACCCCTCCCCCTCTGGTTTCCCCCCTCCCCCAACCCCCACCCACCAACACCCAACACTCCACCCCCCCCATAGCCATAAACCTGAAAAAGAAAGCTCTATGGCCACCCCACACAACAACATCATCAGTATCAGCATAAACAACAGATTTCAAGTGAGAAGGAGCTCGTTGGCTGTATCCAACGGCAACGGTAAACCATAAATTAAGTTATGCCCAGCACAAAGTAACAGTTTATGTGCGTTAAAAAATAATTCTGTCGACTTCAGAAAGAAGACCATCTGATCATCTAGTCCGGTGATGGTTACAGCAACGTTTTCCCCTTAGCTTCATATCGTCAAACTCTGACGAAAAAGCCTAAAAGTGTAGGCCATTGTTCACATCTACCTATATATTTTTAAAGAAATACATTAGCATGGTACAGTTTAGTTTAATATATCTAAGACCCAAAAGCCTTCAGTGTTGTGATATGAAAAGCACAATGCCCTTTTAAAAACATGGTCTAAGCATGCCATATGAAGAATAAAACCTTTCAAACAAATTAAACAAACAAAAAAAAATAATACATCTGTCATTACAGAATTCTCAAAGAAATTTCTGACAACTGAATATCAGTCGACAATGAACTTCCTGTGGAAAACAGGAAGTGCTCATTAGTCCTCTCTCTCTCTCTATCTCCCAGAGTGTGTCCCAATATTCAAACAATGCATCCTCCTTTCCTCCACTACCACCTCCTCTCGTCCGTGCCCCGGAAACCGATCTTTGTGTCCTAATATAATGTTGCTGATTATATGTTAATTACATATTAATGGTTACATATTAATTAATGTCTCAATGCAACACAATGTCAGGTACATTGTATACTCTACATGCAACTACAGTTTTGCATACTTCCAAGTAGGAGACGAGTGGAGGCGATGAGTGGAGGAAAGGAGGTGAGGAGTGAAGAATATTGGGGCGCACCCCCCCCCCCCCCCCCCCTCTCTCTCCCCCTCTGCACAGGCTCCCTTAATTAATTGATTGTTCGTTGCTTTGTATAAATTCATCACCAGAAAGAGTGATCAGAGCAAATACTGACACGTCCACAGAAGCAGTCAAAAAACACAGACAAGAACTAAAGTATGGAACTGTCACTGGGGAAAACATTTTCTTTCTGTCTCTGTTGCAAATATGACACGCCGGATTTTATTTCTTAAGAGAGGCTGCTGCTTTTCTCCACAGTTGAGCATGTGCTGACAAGGTTGTCTGTGCAGTTTTCTGACAAAAACGCCCTCAAGACTAATCACTGACCAGCTTTTTCAGAAGGAAGTGCCCCCCACACGAGATCCCAAGAGCCTACTGCAGAGAGTGGAAGTTGAGATGGCAGACAGGAAGTTGACCGTGGCGGAACGGGATAAGAGGAGAAATGTTTGAGTATTGAGTATACTGTTGAGTACACTGCATGAGAAAGTTCTTAAGCCGGCAAAATGTTCTCTAAATGTAGTGTACTTTAAATCCCTGGATGATATACTTATTTCAGAGTTTCCGCTGATAATAGTATTGAGGATATTTTTTGCATTCTGCATGTCACGAAACAGTATGCAGTAAGCAGTATACAGTATGCTAGTACAAAGTACACAGAACGCAGTAGATAGGGCTCTGATTCAGACACAGCCCAAATCAGCCCTGTGGACCATAGAAGGGACCAAATCAGGCGTGGGCCTGATAGAGGGGCCCAAATCAGCCATGGGGGCCCATAGAGGGGCCCAAATCAGCCATGGGGCCCATAGAGGGGCCCAAATCAGCCATGGGGACCCAATCAGCCCTGGAGCTCACCGGGCCCACGATCAGCCCTCACAACAGAGTCACTACAGCATTTATGTTACAATAACAAAACTAACACAAGACTACAGGGCACAGTATGAAAAAAATTAAAATAAAACTTAAATTATGAAAAAGCAAAAGCACCAGTTTGTCCCCCATGTAGTTTCAAATCTTCACTCTGTAATGGCGGTTAACGCAAAACAACAACAAATACACAACAGACAGAGGACGTCTCTGCCTCCCACACACTACTGTACACATAGTCATATTCTCCATATCTCTCTCGCTATCTACATATAAACACACAGATTCTTCTGCTCCAGGTCTTGAGTCCCAACGCAAAGGACCAGAATGCCTGTAATACTCGCAGTTTGACAAGTCCTCTGTATCTTCACTGAGTTGCCATGTTCCTGTCTTGAATCCAGATGAATCCTGTTCACCTTTCCTTATTTTATTACATTTTTTTTTAAAAGTCTTCACTTGTAGTAGACATACCTAAGTACCAGCTATAGGTTCCTTCACAGTCTTGTTTTTTAGTGCAACGAACACGCTCTGCTGCTGCTGAGTGATTGGCAGCCGAAGCTCCGCCCTCATGTTTTCCCGAGGATAGACGTTCTGGGAAAGAAGGATGGAGGGTGGTTACTAACGGTTACTAACTGCACCGATGCAACCTCACAGCAACAGCCTTAACAGGGTTCAATTCCATTTAAATTCAGTCAAGATCCTCATGGAATCCTTATAGGGCATCTTTAAATTAATTAATTCAATTTCAATTAATTTCCTGAACTGACTGCTTTGAAATGGAATGTATACCCTGATTCCGCCAGCCTGAACCAGCACAGTTTGCTTGGATTTCACTGGAATATAATATTTTTTTCCCCATAATAATGGCACAGTGCACATGATCATCCATCTGGAACACCTGTGCACTCCTTTCTGAACACCTGGAGCGACAGGTATCTAAACGGGAGTTCTACCTGAGGGATTTCCACCTGTCCTTCTCCACCTGGTTCTCTGGGCTTTCACTTTCATATGAAGCCAAGTACAGACCTGGAAAAGAGAAGGAGAGGGAAAGAGAGAGAAGGGGGGGAGAGGGAGAGAGAGAGAGAGGGAAAGAGGGAGAGGGAGAGAGAGAGAGAGAGAGAGAGAAGGGGGAGGGAGAGGGAGAGAGGGAAAGAGAGACGTAAGGTCAGACGTTTTCCATTTAGCCGTGCCGGATGCCATCTGTAACCTGAGGCTGGGGGTGACAGGATCAGAGGGAGAGGGACGGATGGCACAGTACTGGGCTGTGTTTGGGTCACAAGGCAGGAAAAAATAAAGCTCCACCAATCACAGAGTATGTTGATAACAACCAGAACAACAATACCAGCAGTGATTGGTGGATACTTTATGGCTACATCCAGGTATGTCCCACTGGGACTGTAGAAGCAGTGCATCACCCAGGTGGGGGGGGGGGGGGTTAAACAGGTGGTGGTTCAGGTGAGTTTCCACCTTTGCTGTGAAGCACTCTGAGATAATAAAAACTATATGAATGTAGTCCATTATTATTATTATTATTATTATTATTATTATTATTATTATTATTATTAATAATAATATAATATGAATTAGATTTCAAAATTACAGGGCCTTCCTTTATTTGAAGTCCTCTCTTCACAAACAGCTTAGCAGGAATTGTTTGGAATTGATTGTTTCAGCTTTTAAAAGCAGACACTGTCGCTGAATACTCAAGAACTTGTGTTTTTTTTGTTGTGAGGGATATGAAGTTACAGAAAGAGGAGAGTTTTCGGTAAAATGCATCAGCCGAGCCACTTCAAGCCCTCGGTTCATAATAAGACAAACGGTGTGGCGGTTCCCATGTGGGACTCACCGTCTTCAGTGAAGACGGGCGCGGCGTGCAGGTACTGTAGAATGTTCCGCTCCTCCTCAAACGGACACTCCACCCGCTTCCAGGTCATGAACTCCCCCACCTGCCGCGCCAGCTCCACAAATTTCTGAAAGTACAGGAGAGCAGGATGAGTCATCCAGACTGACCATACGGGCCTGTCCAGGGATATGGAGTGTGTGAGTGCACTATGGAGTGAGTGAGTGCACTATGGAGTGTGTGAGTGCACTATGGAGTGTGTGAGTGCACTATGGAGTGTGTGAGTGCACTATGGAGTGTGTGAGTGCGCTATGGAGTGTGTGAGTGAGCTATGGAGTGAGTGAGTGCACTATGGAGTGAGTGAGTGCACTATGGAGTGTGTGAGTGCGCTATGGAGTGTGTGAGTGAGCTATGGAGTGAGTGAGTGCACTATGGAGTGAGTGAGTGCACTATGGAGTGTGTGAGTGCACTATGGAGTGTGTGAGTGCACTATGGAGTGTGTGAGTGCACTATGGAGTGTGTGAGTGCACTATGGAGTGTGTGAGTGCACTATGGAGTGTGTGAGTGCACTATGGAGTGTGTGAGTGTGCTATAGAGTGTGTGAGTGCGCTATGGAGTGTGTGAGTGCGCTATAGAGTGTGTGAGTGCGCTATGGAGTGTGTGAGTGCGCTATGGAGTGTGTGAGTGCGCTATGGAGTGTGTGAGTGCACTATGGAGTGTGTGAGTGCGCGTGCGCTATGGAGTGTGTGAGTGCGCTATGGAGTGTGTGAGTGCGCGTGCGCTATGGAGTGTGTGAGTGCACTATGGAGTGTGTGAGTGCGCTATAGAGTGTGTGAGTGCACTATGGAGTGTGTGAGTGCGCTATAGAGTGTGTGAGTGCGCTATGGAGTGTGTGAGTGCGCTATGGAGTGTGTGAGTGCGCTATGGAGTGTGTGAGTGCACTATGGAGTGTGTGAGTGCACTATGGAGGGAGTGAGTGAGTGCGCTATGGAGTGTGTGAGTGCGCTATGGAGTGTGTGAGTGCGCTATGGAGTGTGTGAGTGCACTATGGAGTGTGTGAGTGCGCTATGGAGTGAGTGAGTGCGCTATGGAGTGTGTGAGTGCGCTATGGAGTGAGTGAGTGCGCTATAGAGTGTGTGAGTGCGCTATGGAGTGTGTGAGTGCGCTATGGAGTGAGTGAGTGCGCTATAGAGTGTGTGAGTGCGCTATGGAGTGAGTGAGTGCGCTATAGAGTGTGTGAGTGCGCTATGGAGTGAGTGAGTGCGCTATAGAGTGTGTGAGTGCGCTATGGAGTGTGTGAGTGCGCTATAGAGTGTGTGAGTGCGCTATGGAGTGAGTGAGTGCGCTATGGAGTGTGTGAGTGCGCTATGGAGTGAGTGAGTGCACTATGGAGTGTGTGAGTGCGCTATGGAGTGAGTGAGTGCGCTATGGAGTGTGTGAGTGCGCTATGGAGTGTGTGAGTGCACTATGGAGTGAGTGAGTGCGCTATGGAGTGAGTGAGTGCACTATGGAGTGTGTGAGTGCACTATGGAGTGAGTGAGTGCGCTATGGAGTGTGTGAGTGCACTATGGAGTGTGTGAGTGCACTATGGAGTGTGTGAGTGCACTATGGAGTGTGTGAGTGCACTATGGAGTGAGTGAGTGCACTATGGAGTGAGTGAGTGCGCTATGGAGTGTGTGAGTGCGCTATGGAGTGAGTGAGTGCGCTATGGAGTGTGTGAGTGCACTATGGAGTGTGTGAGTGCACTATGGAGTGTGTGAGTGCACTATGGAGTGTGTGAGTGCGCTATAGAGTGTGTGAGTGCGCTATGGAGTGTGTGAGTGCGCTATGGAGTGTGTGAGTGAGCTATGGAGTGTGTGAGTGAGCTATGGAGTGTGTGAGTGCACTATGGAGTGTGTGAGTGCGCTATAGAGTGTGTGAGTGCGCTATGGAGTGTGTGAGTGCGCTATAGAGTGTGTGAGTGCGCTATGGAGTGTGTGAGTGCACTATGGAGTGTGTGAGTGCACTATGGAGTGTGTGAGTGCACTATAGAGTGTGTGAGTGAGCTATGGAGTGTGTGAGTGCGCTATGGAGTGAGTGAGTGCGCTATGGAGTGTGTGAGTGCGCTATGGAGTGAGTGAGTGCGCTATGGAGTGTGTGAGTGCGCTATGGAGTGTGTGAGTGCGCTATGGAGTGTGTGAGTGCGCTATGGAGTGTGTGAGTGCGCTATGGAGTGTGTGAGTGCGCTATGGAGTGTGTGAGTGCGCTATGGAGTGTGTGAGTGCGCTATGGAGTGTGTGAGTGCGCTATGGAGTGAGTGAGTGCGCTATGGAGTGAGTGAGTGCGCTATGGAGTGAGTGAGTGCGCTATGGAGTGTGTGAGTGCGCTATGGAGTCTGTGAGTGCGCTATGGAGTGTGTGAGTGCGCTATGGAGTGAGTGAGTGCACTATGGAGTGAGTGAGAGCGCTATGGAGTGTGTGAGAGCGCTATGGAGTGTGTGAGTGCGCTATGGAGTGTGTGAGTGCGCTATGGAGTGAGTGAGTGCGCTATGGAGTGAGTGAGTGCGCTATGGAGTGTGTGAGTGCACTATGGAGTGTGTGAGTGCACTATGGAGTGTGTGAGTGCGCTATAGAGTGTGTGAGTGCGCTATGGAGTGTGTGAGTGCGCTATGGAGTGTGTGAGTGAGCTATGGAGTGTGTGAGTGAGCTATGGAGTGTGTGAGTGCACTATGGAGTGTGTGAGTGCGCTATAGAGTGTGTGAGTGCGCTATGGAGTGAGTGAGTGCGCTATGGAGTGTGTGAGTGCACTATGGAGTGTGTGAGTGCGCTATGGAGTGAGTGAGTGAGCTATGGAGTGAGTGAGTGCACTATGGAGTGTGTGAGTGCGCTATGGAGTGAGTGAGTGAGCTATGGAGTGTGTGAGTGCACTATGGAGTGTGTGAGTGCACTATGGAGTGTGTGAGTGCGCTATGGAGTGAGTGAGTGCGCTATGGAGTGTGTGAGTGCACTATGGAGTGTGTGAGTGCACTATGGAGTGTGTGAGTGCGCTATAGAGTGTGTGAGTGCGCTATGGAGTGTGTGAGTGCGCTATGGAGTGTGTGAGTGAGCTATGGAGTGTGTGAGTGAGCTATGGAGTGTGTGAGTGCACTATGGAGTGTGTGAGTGCGCTATAGAGTGTGTGAGTGCGCTATGGAGTGTGTGAGTGCGCTATAGAGTGTGTGAGTGCGCTATGGAGTGTGTGAGTGCACTATGGAGTGTGTGAGTGCACTATGGAGTGTGTGAGTGCACTATAGAGTGTGTGAGTGCACTATGGAGTGTGTGAGTGCGCTATGGAGTGAGTGAGTGCGCTATGGAGTGTGTGAGTGCGCTATGGAGTGTGTGAGTGCGCTATGGAGTGAGTGAGTGCGCTATGGAGTGTGTGAGTGCGCTATGGAGTGTGTGAGTGCGCTATGGAGTGTGTGAGTGCGCTATGGAGTGTGTGAGTGCGCTATGGAGTGTGTGAGTGCGCTATGGAGTGTGTGAGTGAGCTATGGAGTGTGTGAGTGCGCTATGGAGTGAGTGAGTGCGCTATGGAGTGTGTGAGTGCGCTATAGAGTGTGTGAGTGCGCTATGGAGTGTGTGAGTGCGCTATAGAGTGTGTGAGTGCGCTATAGAGTGTGTGAGTGCGCTATGGAGTGTGTGAGTGCACTATGGAGTGTGTGAGTGCGCTATGGAGTGTGTGAGTGCGCTATGGAGTGAGTGAGTGCGCTATGGAGTGTGTGAGTGCACTATGGAGTGAGTGAGTGCGCTATGGAGTGTGTGAGTGCGCTATGGAGTGTGTGAGTGCACTATGGAGTGTGTGAGTGCGCTATGGAGTGAGTGAGTGCGCTATGGAGTGTGTGAGTGCGCTATGGAGTGAGTGAGTGCGCTATGGAGTGAGTGAGTGCGCTATGGAGTGAGTGAGTGCGCTATGGAGTGAGTGAGTGCGCTATGGAGTGTGTGAGTGCGCTATGGAGTGTGTGAGTGCACTATGGAGTGAGTGAGTGCGCTATGGAGTGTGTGAGTGCGCTATGGAGTGTGTGAGTGAGCTATGGAGTGTGTGAGTGCGCTATGGAGTGAGTGAGTGCGCTATGGAGTGTGTGAGTGCGCTATGGAGTGTGTGAGTGCGCTATGGAGTGAGTGAGTGCGCTATGGAGTGAGTGAGTGCGCTATGGAGTGAGTGAGTGCGCTATGGAGTGAGTGAGTGAGCTATGGAGTGTGTGAGTGCGCTATGGAGTGAGTGAGTGCGCTATGGAGTGTGTGAGTGCACTATGGAGTGAGTGAGTGCGCTATGGAGTGAGTGAGTGCGCTATGGAGTGAGTGAGTGCGCTATGGAGTGAGTGAGTGCGCTATGGAGTGTGTGAGTGCGCTATGGAGTGTGTGAGTGCGCTATGGAGTGAGTGAGTGCGCTATGGAGTGTGTGAGTGAGCTATGGAGTGTGTGAGTGCGCTATGGAGTGAGTGAGTGCGCTATGGAGTGTGTGAGTGCGCTATGGAGTGTGTGAGTGCGCTATGGAGTGTGTGAGTGCGCTATGGAGTGAGTGAGTGCGCTATGGAGTGAGTGAGTGCGCTATGGAGTGAGTGAGTGAGCTATGGAGTGTGTGAGTGCACTATGGAGTGAGTGAGTGCGCTATGGAGTGTGTGAGTGCGCTATGGAGTGTGTGAGTGCGCTATGGAGTGTGTGAGTGCGCTATGGAGTGTGTGAGTGCGCTATGGAGTGTGTGAGTGCGCTATGGAGTGAGTGAGTGAGTGCACTATGGAGTGAGTGAGTGCGCTATGGAGTGTGTGAGTGCACTATGGAGTGTGTGAGTGCGCTATGGAGTGTGTGAGTGCGCTATGGAGTGAGTGAGTGCGCTATGGAGTGTGTGAGTGCACTATGGAGTGTGTGAGTGCGCTATGGAGTGTGTGAGTGCGCTATGGAGTGTGTGAGTGCGCTATGGAGTGTGTGAGTGCGCTATAGAGTGTGTGAGTGCGCTATGGAGTGAGTGAGTGCGCTATGGAGTGTGTGAGTGCGCTATGGAGTGTGTGAGTGCGCTATGGAGTGTGTGAGTGCGCTATGGAGTGTGTGAGTGCGCTATGGAGTGAGTGAGTGCGCTATGGAGTGTGTGAGTGCACTATGGAGTGTGTGAGTGCGCTATGGAGTGTGTGAGTGCGCTATGGAGTGAGTGAGTGCGCTATGGAGTGTGTGAGTGCGCTATGGAGTGAGTGAGTGCGCTATAGAGTGTGTGAGTGTGCTATGGAGTGTGTGAGTGAGCTATGGAGTGTGTGAGTGCACTATGGAGTGAGTGAGTGCGCTATGGAGTGTGTGAGTGCGCTATAGAGTGTGTGAGTGCGCTATGGAGTGTGTGAGTGCGCTATAGAGTGTGTGAGTGCGCTATGGAGTGTGTGAGTGCACTATAGAGTGTGTGAGTGCACTATGGAGTGAGTGAGTGCGCTATGGAGTGTGTGAGTGCGCTATGGAGTGAGTGAGTGCGCTATGGAGTGTGTGAGTGCGCTATGGAGTGTGTGAGTGCGCTATGGAGGGAGTGAGTGAGCTATGGAGTCTGTGAGTGCGCTATGGAGTGTGTGAGTGCGCTATGGAGTGTGTGAGTGCGCTATGGAGTGTGTGAGTGCGCTATGGAGGGAGTGAGTGAGCTATGGAGTCTGTGAGTGCGCTATGGAGTGTGTGAGTGCGCTATGGAGGGGAGTGAGTGAGCTATGGAGTCTGTGAGTGCGCTATGGAGTGTGTGAGTGCGCTATGGAGTGTGTGAGGTGCGCTATGGAGGGAGTGAGTGAGCTATGGAGTCTGTGAGTGCGCTATGGAGTGTGTGAGTGCGCTATGGAGTGTGTGAGTGCGCTATGGAGTGTGTGAGTGCACTATGGAGTGTGTGAGTGCGCTATGGAGGGAGTGAGTGAGCTATGGAGTCTGTGAGTGCGCTATGGAGTGTGTGAGTGCGCTATGGAGTGTGTGAGTGCGCTATGGAGTGTGGTGAGTGCGCTATGGAGTGTGTGAGTGCGCTATGGAGTGAGTGAGTGCGCTATGGAGTGTGTGAGTGCGCTATGGAGTGGAGTGAGTGCGCTATGGAGTGAGTGAGTGCGCTATGGAGTGTGTGAGGAGCACTATGGAGTGAGTGAGTGCGCTATGGAGTGTGTGAGTGCACTATGGAGTCTGTGAGTGCGCTATGGAGTCTGTGAGTGAGCTATGGAGTGTGTAGAGAGCGCTATGGAGTGTGTGAGTGCGCTATGGAGTGAGTGAGTGCGCTATGGAGTGAGTGAGTGCACTATGGAGTGTGTGAGTGCGCTATGGAGTGTGTGAGTGCGCTATGGAGTGTGTGAGTGCGCTATGGAGTGTGTGAGTGCACTATGGAGTCTGTGAGTGCGCTATGGAGTCTGTGAGTGAGCTATGGAGTGTGTGAGAGCGCTATGGAGTGAGTGAGTGTGCTATGGAGTGTGTGAGTGCACTATGGAGTGTGTGAGTGCGCTATGGAGTGTGTGAGTGCGCTATGGAGTGAGTGAGTGCGCTATGGAGTGTGTGAGTGCGCTATGGAGTGAGTGAGTGCGCTATGGAGTCTGTGAGTGCGCTATGGAGTCTGTGAGTGCGCTATGGAGTGTGTGAGTGCGCTATGGAGTGAGTGAGTGGCACTATGGAGTGTGTGAGAGCACTATGGAGTGTGTGAGTGCGCTATGGGAGTCTGTGAGTGCACTATGGAGTCTGTGAGTGAGCTATGGAGTGTGTGAGAGCGCTATGGAGTGAGTGAGTGTGCTATGGAGTGTGTGAGTGCACTATGGAGTGTGTGAGTGCGCTATGGAGTGAGTGAGTGCGCTATGGAGTGAGTGAGTGCGCTATGGAGTCTGTGAGTGCGCTATGGAGTGTGTGAGTGCGCTATGGAGTGTGTGAGAGCGCTATGGAGTGTGTGAGTGCGCTATGGAGTGTGTGAGTGCGCTATGGAGTCTGTGAGTGCGCTATGGAGTGTGTGAGTGCGCTATGGAGTGTGTGAGTGCGCTATGGAGTGTGTGAGTGCGCTATGGGGTGTGTGAGTGCGCTATGGAGTGTGTGAGTGCGCTATGGAGTCTGTGAGTGCGCTATGGAGTGTGTGAGTGCGCTATGGAGTGTGTGAGAGCGCTATGGAGTGTGTGAGTGCACTATGGAGTGTGTGAGTGCGCTATGGAGTGTGTGAGTGCGCTATGGAGTGTGTGAGTGCACTATGGAGTGAGTGAGTGCGCTATGGAGTGTGTGAGAGCGCTATGGAGTGTGTGTGAGTGCGCTATGGAGTGTGTGAGTGCGCTATGGAGTGTGTGAGTGCGCTATGGAGTGAGTGAGTGCGCTATGGAGTGTGTGAGTGCGCTATGGAGTGTGTGAGTGCGCTATGGAGTGTGTGAGTGCGCTATAGAGTGTGTGAGTGCACTATGAGGTGTGTGAGTGAGCTATAGAGTGTGTGAGTGCACTATGGAGTGTGTGAGTGAGCTATAGAGTGTGTGAGTGCACTATAGAGTGTGTGAGTGCACTATGGAGTGTGTGAGTGCGCTATGGAGTGTGTGAGTGCGCTATAGAGTGTGTGAGTGCACTATGGAGTGTGTGAGTGCGCTATAGAGTGTGTGAGTGCACTATGGAGTGTGTGAGTGAGCTATGGAGTGTGTGAGTGCGCTATGGAGTGTGTGAGTGCACTATGGAGTGAGTGAGTGAGTGCGCTATGGAGTGTGTGAGTGAGCTATGGAGTGTGTGAGTGCGCTATGGAGTGTGTGAGTGCACTATGGAGTGAGTGAGTGCGCTATGGAGTGTGTGAGTGCACTATGGAGTGAGTGAGTGCGCTATGGAGTGTGTGAGTGCGCTATGGAGTGAGTGAGTGCACTATGGAGTGAGTGATGTGTTGAGTGAGTGCGCTATGGAGTGTGTGAGTGCGCTATGGAGTGTGTGAGTGCGCTATGGAGTGAGTGAGTGCGCTATGGAGTGAGTGAGTGCGCTATGGAGTGTGTGAGTGCACTATGGAGTGAGTGAGTGAGTGCGCTATGGAGTGTGTGAGTGCACTATGGAGTGTGTGAGTGCGCTATGGAGTGAGTGAGTGAGTGCGCTATGGAGTGAGTGAGTGCGCTATGGAGTGAGTGAGTGAGTGCGCTATGGAGTGTGTGAGTGCGCTATGGAGTGTGTGAGTGCGCTATGGAGTGTGTGAGTGCACTATGGAGTGAGTGAGTGAGTGCGCTATGGAGTGTGTGAGTGCGCTATGGAGTGAGTGAGTGCGCTATGGAGTGTGTGAGTGCACTATGGAGTGAGTGAGTGAGTGCGCTATGGAGTGTGTGAGTGCACTATGGAGTGAGTGAGTGCGCTATGGAGTGTGTGAGTGCGCTATGGAGTGAGTGAGTGCGCTATGGAGTGTGTGAGTGCGCTATGGAGTGAGTGAGTGCGCTATGGAGTGAGTGAGTGCACTATGGAGTGTGTGAGTGCGCTATGGAGTGTGTGAGTGCGCTATGGAGTGAGTGAGTGCGCTATGGGAGTGTGTGAGTGCGCTATGGAGTGAGTGAGTGCGCTATGGAGTGTGTGAGTGCGCTATGGAGTGAGTGAGTTGCGCTATGGAGTGAGTGAGTGCACTATGGAGTGAGTGAGTGCGCTATGGAGTGTGTGAGTGCGCTATGGAGTGAGTGAGTGAGCTATGGAGTGTGTGAGTGCACTATGGAGTGTGTGAGTGCGCTATGGAGTGTGTGAGTGCGCTATGGAGTGAGTGAGTGCGCTATGGAAGTGAGTGAGTGCACTATGGAGTGTGTGAGTGCGCTATGGAGTGTGTGAGTGCGCTATGGAGTGAGTGAGTGCGCTATGGAGTGAGTGAGTGCACTATGGAGTGTGTGAGTGCGCTATGGAGTGAGTGAGTGCACTATGGAGTGAGTGAGTGCACTATGGAGTGTGTGAGTGCGCTATGGAGTGAGTGAGTGCGCTATGGAGTGAGTGAGTGCACTATGGAGTGTGTGAGTGCGCTATGGAGTGAGTGAGTGCACTATGGAGTGAGTGAGTGCGCTATGGAGTGAGTGAGTGCACTATGGAGTGAGTGAGTGCACTATGGAGTGAGTGAGTGCACTATGGAGTGAGTGAGTGAGTGCACTATGGAGTGAGTGAGTGCGCTATGGAGTGTGTGAGTGCGCTATGGAGTGAGTGAGTGCACTATGGAGTGTGTGAGTGCGCTATGGAGTTGAGTGAGTGCACTATGGAGTGAGTGAGTGCACTATGGAGTGAGTGAGTGCACTATGGAGTGAGTGAGTGAGTGCACTATGGAGTGAGTGAGTGCGCTATGGAGTGTGTGAGTGCGCTATGGAGTGAGTGAGTGCGCTATGGAGTGAGTGAGTGCACTATGGAGTGAGTGAGTGAGTGCACTATGGAGTGAGTGAGTGCGCTATGGAGTGTGTGAGTGCGCTATGGAGTGAGTGAGTGCGCTATGGAGTGAGTGAGTGCACTATGGAGTGAGTGAGTGAGTGCACTATGGAGTGTGTGAGTGCGCTATGGAGTGTGTGAGTGCGCTATGGAGTGAGTGAGTGCGCTATGGAGTGAGTGAGTGCCGCTATGGAGTGTGTGAGTGCGCTATGGAGTGTGTGAGTGCGCTATGGAGTGAGTGAGTGCGCTATGGAGTGTGTGAGTGCGCTAATGGAGTGAGTGAGTGCACTTATAGAGTGTGTGAGTGCGCTATGGAGTGAGTGAGTGCGCTATGGAGTGTGTGAGTGAGCTATGGAGTGTGTGAGTGCGCTATGGAGTGTGTGAGTGCGCTATGGAGTGTGTGAGTGAGCTATGGAGTCTGTGAGTGAGCTATGGAGTCTGTGAGTGAGCTATGGAGTCTGTGCGTGCGGCCTCACCTCAAAGTTGACGTGCCCGTTGGGCAGCCGGTTGGCACAGCCCTCGTTCAGGAAGTAGATGTCCTTGATGAGCAGGCTGAAGAACGGGAATGACGATCTGGGGGGAAGGAAGGAGGGAGGGAGGGAGGGAGGGAGGAAGGGAGGGAGAGAGGGGGAGGAGAGAGGGAAAGAAAGAGAGAGGTCAGCTCTGCGGACAGAAACGTCTGGCCACGCCGGTGTCATCAGTTGCGGGAGGGTCTGCGTGGACTACAGTGGTCAGAAATCGGCGTCCATCTTCTGATGCAAGCTGAAGGCCTCTAGCTCCCCACCCCTCTAGCACTCCTGAACCTTATGTAATTATTTCAGATTTTTTATGGTATTCTCTATGGTTTTATGACTTTTTTGAGGGAGTTTATTTGCATGTGATCCTGTATGTATGTATTTATGGTCTGCGTCATGGTACCGTAGGTTAGCACAGTTAAGTGGCATTCAGTGCTTTAGATTTGCATGTGCACGCACTGCTCTGGGAATGTTGCTAGTCAGGTCATGTGACTGGGTAAGTGTCTGCGGAATGTCGGGGTAACGTAATGGAATCTGATTGGTTCACTGAACCCACCTTCTCCCTGTTGCTATGGGCGGTTTGGGAGCGGTGGGCGGCGCCCCTCAGGGGCAGTCCTGTAGTTGTAGAAGTTTCCGGCTGGGGTCCATCTGATGCTGCGTGGAGGAGAGAGAGAGAGAGAAGAGGAGAGGGAAACTGTAAACACAACCTTCTCTCGCTACGCTCCTTCCAAAGGTTCGGAAACAGCTTCTACGACAGTTCGTAATTTATTGCTTTTAGTCTAGAACAGGGGTTTTCAACAGTTTCTGATCCAGGGACCCCCACTCATACTCAAAGGCATCCATGGGGGACACCCATCGTAATTTATAAAGGGTTATATATATATATTTTTTAAAAAGGTATCATATTTTCAAATATTTTCCCAAATATATATATATATTATATATATATATATATATAGTCATTGCATATCGCATATCAAGTCTGGCCAGATATTTTTATAAGTATTCACCAGTTAACTTGGTTGTGAACATTTTAAAATTGTCAAATAAATACATAAAATATAAAATATAAATCTAGAGGTCTACTCTGATTGACCCAGAAGGCACTGCAGCTATAACCTGGGCCTCACACTGCATAGATTATTTTCTGGATCAAATGCCAGGAACTCAACAAATATAATCTAAAACTCACAGCACCCCAATCAGCTGATAACTATCACAGTTATTAATACGCTATTAATGTGACCACTAAACCTACAGTACCAGTCAAAAGTTTGGACACACCTACTCGTAGACAGTTTTTGTTTTCGCTATTTTTATTGTTTTCCACATTTTAGAATAGTAAAGACATCAACACTATCAGATAACACAAATGGAATTATGCAAAGACCCAAAAAAAAGTGTAAAACAAATAAAAAAACGTCTTATATTTTAGATTCTTCAAAGTAGCCAACCCTTTGCCTTGATAACAGCTTTGCACATTCTACCTGGAAATAAGGTATCAAGAGTCTTTCGATATCCTTTTATACAGAGTCATGATAGCATCACCTGTTTACCTGTGGAATACCTGTTTACCACAGAAGTTGGTTGAGAGAATGGCAAGAATGTGCAAAGCCGTTATCAAGGCAAAGGGTGGCTACTTTGAAGAATCTAAAATATAACACTTTTTTTTATTTGTTTGCATAATTCAATGTGTTATCTCATTGTTTTGATGACTTTACTATTCTAAAATGTGGGAAAACAGTAAAAAAAACTTTAAAAAACCTATGAGTAGGTGTGTCCAAACTTTTGACTGGTACTGTACATTCATCCATACAGTTGGAGCGTACCTCAAGGATGAAGAACTTGGCTGTCTTCACTTTTCCCCAGGTCTTCTTCAGACGAGACACTGGACTCATGTTCATTCCAGCTGGAAAGAGGCATGATGGGAAATTAGAGAGGACATCTGGCGGTCACCCGCCGTGTGTGTGTGTGTGTGTGTGTGTGTGTGTGTGTGTGTGTGTGTGTGTGTGTGTGTGTGTGAGAGAGAGTGTGTGTGTGTGTGTGAGAGAGTGTGTGTGTGTGTGTGTGTGTGTGTGTGAGAGTGTGTGTGAGTGTGTGTGTGTGTGTGTGTGTGTGTGTGTGTGAGAGAGAGTGTGTGTGTGTGTTTGTGTGAGTGTGTGTGCATGTATGTGTATCCGTGTGTGTGTGTGTGCGTGTGTTAGCGTGTGTATGTGTGTGTGTGTATGTGAGTGTGTGTTAGTGTGTGTGTGTGTGAGTGTGTGTGCATGTATGTGTATCCGTGTGTGTGTGTGTGCGTGTGTTAGCGTGTGTATGTGTGTGTGTGTATGTGAGTGTGTGTTAGTGTGTGTGTATGTATGTGTGTGCATGTGTGTTAGTGTGTGTTGTGCATGTGTTTAGTATGTGTATGTGTGTGTGTGTGTGTGTGCGTGTGCGTGTGCATGTGCGTGTACATGTGTTAGTGTGTGTGTGTTAGTGTGTGCGCTGTACAGAAGGAGGGTGCAGGACTCACAGATTATGGCCATGAGGGAGTTGAAGTTGCCGATGTTGAAACACTCTCGCGCAACATCTATGAAAAACTCGATCACCAGGGCACGCTGTTTCCTTCTTCGCTGGCTAAGGGAGAGAAAACAGAGATAGTTACAGGGGGTATTAGAAACAGAGATAGTTACAGGGGGGTATTAGAAACAGAGATAGTTACAGGGGGTATTAGAAACAGAGATAGTTACAGGGGGTATTAGGAAACAGAGATAGTTACAGGGGGTATTAGAAACAGAGATAGTTACAGGGGGTATTAGAAACAGAGATAGTTTACAGGGGGTATTAGCGCAGCCGTGACAGGGGAGAGTCTGAATATGATAAAGAAAATGCTCATCATAGTTACTCATTAAAAACCCAATTAATTTCTATGGTGTGATCATTTTAGAAGTACCCACCCTTTCCTAAATATAGCATATTTTTGTATTCATTTTTCTGTTTTTTTTAAGATAGATTTTCTAAGCATATCACTCCAAAGTATACTCCCAGTTGCTCTTTGTGCTGTCCAGATAATGGATTATTTTTGAACAATTAGTTGTGAAAATTACTCATAATTATGCAGATAATTGTACACTGGAATGCAGTGCAAGACACAGAAGAGGTAAGACCATCATTGTGCAAGACTGAAGAATGAAGACAGTGTGGTATATACAACATTCCATCACTCGATTCCAACCTGTCTGTCACATGACAACTACCCACAAATGAGAACGCTGAAGAACAAAAAAAGTCATAAAAACAAAGATGCGCTTTTATGAGTTCACAAAGCCGTCGGCTGTGACTAAGCGCAGCGGCATAGCTGCACGGTGACGTATGGTTTCGCCGATCACATCAGATACGAGTCACTTCACTTCCACAGAACAGGCTCTCATCCGGAATAAAGAGGGTGAACTCCAATGGGCCACCAGGGGGCGCAAAAAGACCATTATTATTATTATTATCGTTACTATCCAGACGAATGGGTTTAAATGTTCTTAGTTAATTTGCATTTTCTAAATAGAAGGATGCAAAGGTGATGCAAGCTTCCTTTCGGAGCTTTTTTAAATTATAGAGGTGGAGGGCTCGGAAAAATTATAATCTGACCTTCTGAACATGAATGACGCACTTGTGATAAATTTGTGGAATGATAAGCTTATTAACATCGACACGGACTGGAATTAAAAAGCCAAAAAACCTGCAGCACTGATTGGTAGAAAAATGCAGGGGGTGGGGGGGGGGGGGGGGGGGCGGGGGACAACAACAACAACAACAAAAAATCCAGTAGCATAAAAATTTCAATCTTAGAGATATTAAGCCTTCAGTTACACACTCTTCATACATCACCTACCATGCAGATCTCCGTAGCAACCAGGTAACACAGCCTGTTAAACCACTTGACGTAGGCCCTCAAGGTTGCTAGTTTTCTTCTTCTGGTCACTGAAGCAGGGCTGGAAACACACACACAGTAGTTAAAGTTGAATTGTTATTGGATCTCATCGCCTCCTATCTGGTTATATCCAAATTCACAGTGAGATCAGAGTAGGTAAAGCGCGCGTGTGAGCAGTGAGGCATTCTGGGACGGTGCGGTGCCTGAAGCATCATTATGGGCTTTGTTTGAGACGGCGGGGGCCTGCAGCAGAGGCTGTAATTACAGTGTGGCAAGCGTTTGAGTCTGGCGGGTTTCCTCAAACTGTGAGCCTCCTGACCTCTCTGCCTGGTTCAGTCAGGCTCCACAACGCCTTCCTGCACTCTCAGAAAAAAGGGTTCCAAAAAGGCTCCTCTGTGTCTCCATAGAGGAACCCTATCTCCACTCTCAGAAGAAAGGGATCCACCAAAAGGCTCCTCTGTGTCTCCATAGAGGAACCCTATCTCCACTCTCAGAAAAAAGGGTTCCAAAAAGGCTCCTCTGTGTCTCCATAGAGGAACCCTATCTCCACTCTCAGAAGAAAGGGTTCCACCAAAAGGCTCCTCTGTGTCTTCATAGAGGAACCCTATCTCCACTCTCAGAAGAAAGGGATCCACCAAAAGGCTCCTCTGTGTCTCCATAGAGGAACCCTATCTAGTTCATGGGTTCTTTGTTTGGCAAAATGGTTCAGTCTGGGAGCTTTCACACTTTACACACCTAACATAGAGGGTTCCATAAATAACTAAAAAGGGTTCTCCTATGGAGACGAGCCAAAGAACCTTTTTTTCTGAGTGTGTGTCACTGAAATCTGAGAGACATTCAACTCAAACCAGCTCAGGCTCTAAGGGCCTGATTTACTAAGACTCGGTCATGTTATTGGTTTTGTGTTGGCTAAAAGGTTTTGCACGTGCTAAAGGTCTGAGTCATACATATCCCACGGAGGGGGGGGGGGGGGGGTGGTGGGTTCCTAAAAAACATTCAAGTCTCTGACAAGATACTCCACCGCTGATCTCCGACTGTGTTATGTGTGTAATGTACCTGCGAGCTGTCCAGCGGGATCCACCGCTGATCTCCGACTGTGTTATGTGTGTAATGTACCTGCGAGCTGTCCAGCGGGATGCACCGCTGATCTCCGACTGTGTTATGTGTGTAATGTACCTGCGAGCTGTCCAGCGGGATCCACCGCTGATCTCCGACTGTGTTATGTGTGTAATGTACCTGCGAGCTGTCCAGCGGGATCCACCGCTGATCTCCGACTGTGTTATGTGTGTAATGTACCTGCGAGCTGTCCAGCGGGATCCACCGCTGATCTCCGACTGTGTTATGTGTGTAATGTACCTGCGAGCTGTCCAGCGGGATCCACCGCTGATCTCCGACTGTGTTATGTGTGTAATGTACCTGCGAGCTGTCCAGCGGGATCCACCGCTGATCTCCGACTGTGTTATGTGTGTAATGTACCCCGCTGATCTCCGACTGTGTTATGTGTGTAATGTACCCCGCTGATCTCGACTGTGTTATGT
>CM056393.1:2803901-2868901 GCA_029718625.1 Synaphobranchus kaupii
ACACTACAGTAGAACCTCACACATACAAACCACCAAGTTATGGACTGATCACAGTAACCATGCAGGCTATGAAACCCGGATGTAGTGTTCACAGTTACAGTTTATTAAACTCACGACCAGTGCAGCACCTAATATATTGCAGTATTGTAAAGCAGAAATATATTTAGCAATGTTGCAATATCTTGATAACACATTTTATTCTGACATAATTTCAGTGCATTTCATTTATGTAAGAGCTGCTGCTTTAATTGGCCCACTCCTGATGTTACTTCCCTATTACAAAAAGACTTAAAAGCCCCAATAATAACCTCTGCCTGCAGGAGGTGCTCACCTCAGGGTAGTAATCGGCAGTGGGGACCAGGTGCTGGATGAGGGTGTCCAGAGAGGCAGAGGTCAACAGGGGCCCCTCGGCGAGTTCGGGGCCCGGGCCGGGGCCAGAACCGGGGCCGGGACCTTCTTCTGGGGGGTCCTCACTGGAGACCAGGTGGGGGCTGAAGCCACTGGGAGTGAACATAGTGCTGGAGCACAGAGTCTGGGGCATTCCTCCCTGAGAAACACAGTTTAGCACAGTCAGCACAGAGTCTGGTGCATTCCTCCCTGAGAAACACAGTTTAGCACAGTCAGCACAGAGTCTGGGGCATTCCTCCCTGAGAAACACAGTTTAGCACAGTCAGCACAGAGTCTGGGGCATTCCTTCCTGAGAAACACAGTTTAGCACAGTCAGCACAGAGTCTGGGGCATTCCTTCCTGAGAAACACAGTTTAGCACAGTCAGCACAGAGTCTGGGGCATTCCTCCCTGAGAAACACAGTTTAGCACAGTCAGCACAGAGTCTGGTGTATTCCTCCCTGAGAAACACAGTTTAGCACAGTCAGCACAGAGTCTGGTGCATTCCTCCCTGAGAAACACAGTTTAGTACAGTTAGCACAGAGTCTGGGGCATTCCTCCCTGAGAAACACAGTTTAGCACAGTCAGCACAGAGTCTGGGGCATTCCCTTCCTGAGAAACACAGTTTAGCACAGTCAGCACAGAGTCTGGGGCATTCCTCCCTGAGAAACACAGTTTAGCACAGTCAGCACAGAGTCTGGTGCATTCCTCCCTGAGAAACACAGTTTAGCACAGTTAGCACAGAGTCTGGGGCATTCCTCCCTGAGAAACACAGTTTAGCACAGTCAGCACAGAGTCTGGTGCATTCCTCCCTGAGAAACACAGTTTAGCACAGTTAGCACAGAGTCTGGGGCATTCCTCCCTGAGAAACACAGTTTAGCACAGTCAGTCAGCACAGAGTCTGGAGCATTCCCCTCTGATGAACACAATCAACACAGTTTAGCACAGGCAGCACAGAGTCTGGGGCATTCCCCCCTGAGAGACACAGGCAGCACAGAGTCTGAGGCATTCCTCTCTGCCACTCTCTCTTTCTCTTACATCCTGGCAGTGTAGTATAATGGTTAAGGAACTGGACGTGTAACCAAAAGGTTGCAGGTTAAATTCCCAGGTAGGACATTGCTACCTTGAGCAAGGTACTTAACCTGAATTGCTTCAGTATATCCAGCTGTATAAATGTTAAGATGCTGTGTAAGTCGCTCTGGAGCATCCGCTGAAAAATGCCTGTGATTGCAGGAGGTGAAATGTATCGTCATTCAAACACACCATTTTTGTGAGCAGCGTTGTTTTAGTGCCATAGTTTCTGTAGTGGACCCAAGGCGAGACTGTACTACGCTGGTATACTGGCAAAGCCTCGAATGCATGTCTAATCACCCCACCACAGAACTGAAGAGCCAAGACATTCATTCTCTCTGACATCCTCTGATATTCACCAGCCTGACTGTTCCTCCAAGCAAATAATGCTTTACTGAGAGGAAAAATAACCTACAACATCACTAAAAAAAGATGTTTGCATCAGATCAAAGCTAGCACAATTCAATTTGTTACATATTTCTGACACAGTCCTATTGAACAAAGTATCTGTTTTACCCAACAGCTTTTGCCACATTGTTGCTTTGTGGTCATGTGACAGGAGAAACCAGGAAGTTGTGCACAAACAGGTGTTCATCATAGCGACACTTTTCTCGTGGGGAAACCCACACTAGGAAGTGTCCACAGGAAACTAGACCAAAAAAGATTAACTTAGATCTAAAACGCCCCTGTAATTATATCTAGGCGGATCTTTCTGGGAGCCCAACTGTGGGCGTCTCGCTCACGGTAACGGGGAGTTTGAGAAGGGAACGGCTTCACTCACACCGAAAAAAGTAAAAAAAAAAAAAACTCATGTCCTTGACGCAGGTCACTGTGGGCCAACAATGACGTTTCCCCGGGAAAGCTAATATTTGTTCTCACACAGGTCTCTGAACTGTAGCTCACAGGCTCGGTGCTAGTGTGCAGCCGGCCTGACATTTCTGTCCTTTGCAAATGTCTTTCCGACTGATGGCAAACAGCGGTCGCACCACCCCCCCCCCCCCCCCCCCCCCTTCCAACAGCTGTCACATCACAGAGTAACAAGGGGGTACGGGTCAGACCGTCGCCATGGAGATTAAAAAACCATTATTTTACTTTCCATCCTCTTAATTCTGGGTGACTCCGTCACATTTAAGATGAAACCTGTCGGGGGGGGGGGGCTGGCAAGCTCACACAGAAGAGACACAGCAGAAATGATACAGTGGGAAGAAGGACCCCTCTTGATACACCGACACACGTTGAAATTCTGATCAGGCAGAGAGAGGGCAGCCCAATGACCTTGGGTTCCAATGACCTTGTTGTGTCTACCCACTTTTTTTTTTTTGACAGTGGGGTCTGTTATTCAGTGTATAACAGCTGATGGGTGGAATGGGCAAGCTGCCATCCAACCCACGCCCCCCCCCCCCCCCACCTCAACACTCCCCAAAAAAACAACAGATTAACCCATGCAGAAATACTGTACCCAAGGGTTTCTTTTCAACTGAAGCTTGTCAGAAAAAAGTTTTCATAACACAACACCGTTTATGCAAGGCCACAAAAGCACAACGCAGTAACACATCAGCGGTAAACAGCTCTGACAGCGGTAAGACCTTGGGCAACACAAAGCACAAAATAAGCCGTTTCGAAAGCAAACACCGCGCACCGCCTCCCCTCTCTAGCCACGCACGTGGACACACTCAATCTGAATAAACTGAGACAAAGAATAAGCCCCCCCCGGCCTGTCTCCCTCTAAAACCCCTCCCCATTACCCCCACCCCCACAAACAGCCCACAGTTCAATGGTGCCAATGGCCGTTTTTTCAAAAATTACAAAACAATTTGTAACAAACAAACAGAGGATAAACACCATGTGTTCACTTGAAATTAATAAAACTCTCTCACCTCATTGGCAATCTTTTTCTTATTTAGCAAAAAAAGTAATAGAAATAAGATTTTAAGTCTAAATATAAGACTAAAATGCTGGTTAAGATTGACTTATTTTATTGGTTTTCGCAGTGTGTAATGTAATAATGAACCAATGCCTGCCCAGTGAACAGTGGAAATTTAACATTGCCTTATATATGTACACAAATACCCAGGAAGTGATGTCACAGTGATGTCACAAGCATGCATGCAGTAAAATTGATTTTTATTATGCTTGACTGATATACACGCCTGACCAGGTGAGAGTCTACCTCCGTTTCATCGAGCCCATGCAGAGACGGGGAGGTCAAAGGTCCCGGCTTGACGTGACGCGCGTCTCACGTTTCCACTGAAGTCCCCGACCCGCCTTTGTTCTTCTGCTCAAGTTTCATTTCATAACCCCCCCCTCCCCCCCCCTCCCCTCCTCCCACACACACACACACACACACACACACACCTCCAGTTGTTCTTTTATGGGGGAGGGGGAGGGGAATGCCAGCCCTTAAGCTTCCTTCCCACACACACACACACACACACACACACACCCCTTACCGTGTGTGTGGGTTAATGAATGAACAGAACAAACCGTGGTCTTGTTCCTTCATTAGGAAATGAACCGCCCCGGTCAATAACCATTCATCACGATCACCCGTCCGTCAGGGATAAACCATTAGCGCTTAGCGCCCAGGACTCGGATTCACCGTAAGGGAAATGCCTTTACAACTAAATGTCAACTTCATGCTATAAATTAAGCTGGGCCAGAGATCCTCAAACACTTTCCCTACGTCCCTCTTTCTCACGTTAGCATTAGCGGGCCAAGGTTTTATCAGGAAATAAAGAGACAAACCGACCGTGTTGTTTAATACCATGCGAAGGCCAACGTTTCGACCAGTAGTTGTTTTGACATGATGAAGATGATAACATCGTCTTTGGAGCGTAAATAAACATGCAAGTTTTCATTTGATATTCTCTAATGACTCTGTACTTTTACGCTAAGACTTTTTTCAGGTTATGCACACACACACACACACACACACACACAAATACCTAGTACCCTTGTCCACCACTCAAATATGAGTTTACCAACCCAAACCCCAAACGTGTAAAAATGTATTGACTGACCTGGTGTCAACACTTAGGACTATCTACACTGACTAATAAATGCCCTTCAGGCCAAACCAAGCACTATCCCTGGGTTTAATAACTTCAGGGCTCTTAGTACACATGCATGGCTGCAGTGCAGACACAAACGTAGCATTAGCGTTCCCGCTAATGTAGGCCCATGAGGACGGGGCTCTCAGTAAGAGCCAATCAAAAGGCCATAAATCAGTGAGTCACCTCCCATCGTCTGGCCCCGCCCACTCCTGCACTCAGAGCCTGGTGATTCGCTCGCAGAATTCCACATTCCGCAGTCCTGCAGCTTCCTGATCCCACCCGCAGTTATTAAAATAGGGGTCTGGCCAGACCCTGTTCGTGATCCATTCGCTTTCTGGTGAACCGAAAGAGGGAAAGACCCGTGTATCCAGAGCTGTATTTTCTATTCCAAAGGCTTATAAAAGGTGACTCTCACACGACCTGTGGACACACCTGCACACATCAGAGAGGGCATGGCTTCTTTGATGACAGAGAGCTCTAGGTGTGCATCACACGAGGTCAGAGGTCGCTTCCCTCGAGATAACTGGGATTTTACTTGTCACTTCAATGTGTGTGGGTGCCGATCCGCTGACGAGCATTTAATCTTTCCAGGCTAAATGTGTCCTGTGACAGAGATGAACACCGCCACCGTGGTGACATCAATGACAGCGCAGCTGGGGGAGGATGCAGGTTTAAACCAGGTAGCTGTTGTTCCCCTTGGAGACTATTCAAATATCAAACAAAAGAAACGGACAATGATGTAAATTCTATGAGCAGAAATGAGTAGAAGTGAGTATAAGTAATGTACACTACTGTGAATAAGGGTGTATGGGAATGGGAATCACATGGGAATGGGAATCACATGGGAATGGGAATCACATGGATAATGTAAGGAGACGATGAGAGATCCAGCAGCTCTCAGGTGAGCCACCTGCTCATCCTGGTTCAGTCTCTCAAACAGCGCTTTGCTCTTAAACTCACCTGAGTTATTCCCCTGCCCATCAGATCGCCTTCTACCCCCTCCGCACACTAAGCAGGAACAAAGACTACGCGCGAGTCTCGCATCAGCTCTTTGCTTCCTGGGCTTTCCCTCCTGCTGAGAGAGGACCGGCGGTAAGAGAGCTTTGGAGTCTAGACGTGGGCTGCCCTTGTTATCGCCGTTGGTATCGCGCGGGGTCCATCATGGGACTCTTTGCTTTTGAACTGTCGGGATTAAAAACGCTCCCTTTTTCGCGAGTCAGGAAATCACCGTCTGCGTGCAAATATGCGCTAAGCTTGCGGGCAGGGGGGGTCGGGGGGGGGGGGGTATGGGAATTCCTGGCATTGCTGACACACTGGTGCTGAGATCCTGCTGTCATTTTTCGCATAGAAACCAGAAAAAAAGCTCCACCAATCACATAGCACATAGTCAATACGAAACACACCAAGCCTGACCGTGACTGGTGGATACTTGCTGGGCTATACCCCATTCAGAAATAAAGGGATCCCAGAAGTACACACAACATCATGTTAACTTATCAAACGCTCTTATCCAGAGCGACTTGCAATAGCATAGCCAGAAAGTATCCACCAATCACTGTCCAGTTTGTTTTGTTTCTTCAGAACAACCTCGACAGTGATTGGTTGAGCTCCTCTCTGGTTTCTAAGCGATGATACTTGCCCCCAATTGTTAGCCCTATTTGTGGGCTGCCCTGGGCCTGGCATCCACGGGGCGGGCCCGCCCGGCTGCCTCCTGACCCAATCATCTGCAGCGGTATGTTCTCATGCGCCATTTCAGGCTGCATTTGAACTGGACTTAGCACCATGACGCAACTTTCATCTCTGACCAAATTTGTAAATATAAAAACGCAAACCGCTGAACTTGCAGGCAAGCGTCTGCGTCATCTCCTTCTAATACGGCATTTGTGTCGTGTATGTGCTACGTTTACCCAGAAGGCAAACGGGAAACGGGAATTTCATCGCGAAAATTGAGTGACCATTCATTTTCCGGTCAGTTGATGAGACATTGGCCTGTATTCAATCGACATTTGCCCATAACGTTGACTCACGAGTAAACGCAAGTGTTACATTTTGTCTTCACAAACTCTGCTTGGAGAGATAGTTTTAGTGATCGCTTGCCAAAGTGTGTCAGTGAAGGAAAAAATTATTTTGTTCGCCAAAGTAAAGGAAAGATGTTGATTGAATCCAGGCCAATGTTTCCTGTAGGCAGACATGATAGTTCATTGTTTTTCTTTTGACGGAGGAAAGAAATCAAGCCCAGATCCTTGAATCTCATGTGGCTCTCAAACCAAGTTTCATCTCCAACCTGCGGTTCTGATGCCCGTGTTTGTCACGCTATGTGTCCACATCAGCTTCCCCAATGAAAATGACCAGAGCATGATGCCCACGAGTGGGGTGGGGGGGGTTGGGTTGTGTAATGCCTTCTTCTTTGAAACATGTGCTTTACATGTGCTTTACATGTGCTCACACCATGTATGTATCAAAAATGAGGAAGTCAGATAACCAAAGTGGAAGTTGGGTGATGTTAGGTAAGGGTAGGGGTTTTACCAACAGTCAAGTGGTGTGATAAAGATTGAAATAGTGATGATTAGGGTTGGGAGGACGTGGAGTTGGTGTTTTACTTTTTTTTTTTTTAACTCGAGTGAGACCCAACCACTAACCTCTGTTAAGACAGGGTGGCCAAAAAACCAGTGGGGGGGAATCAGGGGTCCCCCTCCTGAACCGCAGAAATCACGAGGAGTAACGGTGTAGAAACTTTGTGGAAAAATGCATCGTTTTCGATTAAAAACAGTTCTTTCCTGACCCGATTCATCTCATTGACTACAATCCAATCCATATTTATAATAATATTTACTCACTCCAACGAATCCCAACTGATCCGCTTTAAGTACACAACAAGAATCTGTCTGCATGTTAAGACAGTATAAAAAGTGTAAGCTTTTATCAGTAAAACTTATCCTTTTCTCAGCATCAGGTGTGACTGCAGGAGGGAAGTGACAGTAATCTTATTTGCGTTTCTTCGTTGATGTTTTTCCCCTGGGGGAGGCCGAGAGCTCGCACAATTAACCAGCGAGAGGCTTTTAGGCAGTCAGACGGAACGTCCGGCCTGTCCGCGCCATCTAAAAATACGATTATCTCTCCGTAACGGAGTAGACGTGATGTGAAATGTGTCACCGCGTGGAGCACGGACCGCCGCACGGTTAATCACCTCGTCCAAAAACCAGACCCCGTGATTCACCCCGCTTCCCAGAACTGCGGAACTACACTCCCCACCAGACAAGAACTACACCTCCCATCTGACAACATCCTGCCTTCAGGTCAACATTTGTAATAATTAGACAGCTATTATTATTCTACAAAACGCTTATTGCGGGACACGCGTATACTACAGCGATACACACGGGACCCCCTGCGGAGAGCTGTGGAAGACTGTGTGCGCACACGTGTGTGTCTGTGTCTGTGTGTGTGTGTGTGTGGGTCTAGAGCACATGCGCTGAAATTATTTTGCAGCTTCAGAAGCATGCGTGGGCTTTCCTTTGTGCTGTGAGCTTGAATGGCAGCTTTATTTGAAGTGTATTTAGTACGTTTTGCTCAGCGGCAGGGATCTCAAACTCAAATCCCTGTGGGCCACTGTGTCTGCTGGGTTTCGATGTGTTCATGCACTTAAATGCTTGATTTAAGTCATTGATTGGCTAAAGAGTGGCTGCACACCTTGTTTTCCAAGGCCTAAAATGTCTGCTGATTGGCCCTCCAAGACTGGAGTTTGAGACTGTGTAGCCTCCAGGACTGGAGTTTGAGGTCCCTACTGTAAAGACTGTGGCCCTCCAAGACTGGAGTTTGAGACTGTGTGGCCTCCAGGACTTGAGTTTGCGGCCCCTGCAGTAAAGACTGTGGCCCTCCAGGACTTGAGTTTGCGGCCCCTGCAGTAAAGACTGTGGCCCTCCAGGACTGGAGTTTGAGGCCTGTGCTGTAAAGACTGTGGCCCTCCAGGACTGAAGTTTGAGGCCCCTGTTGGAGAGACTGTGGCCCTCCAGGACTGGAGTTTGAGTTCCCTACTCTCAGGCATTCCCCTTAGATCATTTTTGTCAACGTGGACAGTTGAGCAATATGGACTGTGGACTAACTATGAAATATTTTAAGCTTTACAAGTAATAGTGATATATATATATGATATATGATATCTATAAAATGACCTAGGACTGGGAATTCATCTTACTTCAATTATGTATTTAATATATTGAGATATGATCCGAGCCCATTATATGTAAAGCAGGCGTATCAATGCACAGTTATAGTAATGGCTTTTATATTGCTCACCCGAAACTCTTGGCAGAGGTCCTGGGAGATGCAAGAGCTCAGAAAAGCACACACACCCTTCTCAGGAAAGCACACACACACACACACACACCCATCAGCCGTTTTATTACGTTGTTTAACGACTTGGAACGCGACGGGGGCGGAGTAAAACTAGACAACCTGAAAAACAAAATCAATAATCGGGCTCGTCTGGCATAATACGAGCGTGTGCTTCACTGCCAGCGGGCTGACGTCTATAACGAACCCTGCACACGATATATCATTATTAATTATTGAATATTTTGGCCATGGTGGTTTGCGTGTGCGTCGATGTACATAGGTGACGTAAATTAAGCCGTTCGGAGAGGAAGGAGGATTAAAGGAGTAGAAGACGATGTCGCAGGAGAATGAAAAATTTTTTATTATTAAAATCATATTTTCATAAGGTTATGTGTCTACGTATATAGGGGGCGGCAGTGATGGTGGGGGGTGTGGAGAGAAGGTGTATTTGAACTGTAATATTTCTGTACGGAATTAATTCCCTTCTCGTTTATAAAAATTTATAAAGAGTGTTCAGAAAAAAACGGGACGAGATCATTTGTTTAAATTTCTGTCCAGAGCTTCATTTTCCCACTGAAGAGTTCCAGTAAATGGGGAGGCCAGGCGGGGGAGGAGGTGGGGGTAGGGAGTGCGGTAATGGCTCTTTGGGGAGAACTTCCTGCTCCTGTTCTAACATGACCCCCCCCCCCCCCCCCCACCCCCACCCCACCCCACCCCCAGTCCCCCATAGGACAATAAACTTTAATAGACATATATGTGCTCTGTGTGGAAGAATCAACCTTACAAATGCATGGGCCTAGACACACACACACACACACACACACACACACACACAAATACATACATACACACACACACACACACACACACACGCAGCAACATACATACATACACACATATACAGATACATACACAGACACACACACACACACACACACACAGATATATACAGAAACACACACATAAATACACTACACAGTACACACACATAAATTCCCTTAACACACACGCACACACACACGCACACGCACGCACGCACGCACGCCCATGCACAACAGGACTGACATCACCCCCCCCCCCCCCCCCCCCCCCAGTTTGGGGAAGTCAATCCAACCTGTTCAGCAAAGCGACTGTAAAGTAAACAGACAAGCACACTCTGCGTGATTCCGGGGAATGCCATTAATCCTGGGCAGCGTGACCGACTGAACGGAGGCCTTTGTTTGGAAAGCACATCCCGGATCATTCGCAGTCTGGCGCCGCCTCCCTTGTTATTTCAAAACGCTTTCAGTCGTATGAGTGAGAATCTGCGCTGGGCCGTCAGCACGTTCCGCTTACCACCCAGGCACGTTTCTCAGGAAAAACATCACTTAGCACAATCCACACCATCACATTTCACATACGTATATCTCACCCAGGCCTGCTCTCAGGAAAAACATCACTTAGCACAGTCCACACCATCACATTTCACATACGTATATCTCACCCAGGCCTGCTCTCAGGAAAAACATCACTTAGCACAGTCCACACCATCACATTTCACATACATATATCTCACCCAGGCCTGCTCTCAGGAAAAACATCACTTACTATATAAATTACACCTTAAAATTCTCATATTTTTTGGGAAAAGTTCATTAAAGTAATTGATGCATTGAACTGTTTGACTGGGCTTGCTAAGGATACACCGTGTGTTTACCTTTCCCTACAGTGCAGCTGCAGCTGCAGTTTAATCATTTGCTGCTGTTTAATCAAAATCTCCTTTTCCTGAATGGACAGACACAGTTTATTGTGGAGGGTGTGAGAGGACGAGGCAGTGCAAGTGTGAGCGTGTGAGAGCGAGAGTGAGTGTGCATTTGAGTGTGAGAGTGAGTGTGCAATTAAGTGTGAGTGAGTGTGAGTGTGCAACTGAGCGTGAGAGTGAGTGTGCAATTGAGTGTGCAACTGAGAGTGACAATGAGTGTGCAATTGAGTGTGAGGGTGAGTGTGCAATTTAGTGTGAGAGTGAGTGTGCAATTGAGTGTGCAACTGAGAGTGAGAATGAGTGCACAATCGAGTGTGAAAGTGAGTCTTGACTAAGTGTGAGAACAAGTGAGAGTGAATCAGTTTGGCAGTGAGTGTAGAGTAAGTGTGAACGCACGTGAGTGTGCAACACGTGTGTGTGAATGGCAGTGGGGCGGTGGCTCACAAGCTCTAGGCTGCTGCGTTGGATTAATTCATTCCGACTTGTGAGCGTGTTCTCTCCTTCTCCCTCCTCCTTCTCCTCCTCCTCCTCCTCCTCACCCGCCATTCAGACCGCCAGCGTGGGGAGGCAGACAGTCCACTCCTGAGATTACATAAGCGGATATCCGCGGGTCAAAGCCGCCTTTTTAAAACCCGTTTGTCACTAAGCCAGTTTATCAGTCATCAGAAAACCTGGAGGAATCTCTGGCAACAGGTTTGCTGTGTCCACTCCACCTCCTGCTAACTCTCTCCCCATCTCCACTAGAATTAACTGAATCCGTCCGCAGAGCCTCGTTTTCAATTAGAGAGCGTTTGGGACAGAAAAGACCGGAGAGCGTTAGGTATGAGCGCTGTAGTGTTTGAACCCGAGTCTGTCTCTTTGGAACGGAGAAGGCCAGAGCGCGTTAGATATGAGCGCTGTAGTGTTCAAACCCGAGTCTGTCTTGTTGGAACGGAGAAGGCCAGAGAGCGTTAGGTATGAGCGCTGTAGTGTTCGAACCCGAGTCTGTCTCTTTGGAACGGAGAAGGCCAGAGAGCGTTAGGTATGAGCGCTGTAGTGTTTGAACCCGAGTCTGTCTCGTTGGAACGGAGAAGGCCTGTTTCTGCACGCGCTCAGTGTGCTATCTGATTAGCGTGTAGAGGCCTGAGTTTGAGGGGAAAGTACAGAGAGCTGAGGTTATGAATTATGAATTATGCAATAGCTCTGGCCTAGGTGTTCCGACAGGAATACATACAGTACACTTTTCCCAGCATGGTTAAATCTGAATATAAGTCAAGTGTTGTGCGATTATGAAAATTGAATGTAGTACATTATACCGATATATATAACTATATTATCAAGATCAGAAAATAGGCTACTATTGCAATGTTTGACAATGTTTTGCGATATTTGCGTAAATACACTGATTATTACCACTTTCGGATATTGCAGATGTATTTTCATGAATATATCACGGAAAATATTTATCATTACATAAATACTGTCGTGATGCTGTCAGCATATTTACAGTATCGCTGACTGTTCCTTTGCTGCACGGCTCATTTGCTGCCTCTTTATGAATATTCATGAGGAGGCTGGCCAATGACAGAATGTCACCAGTCGACTTGGTTACCGTCGGCATTCTCCTACACGAGGACATATAGAGGACAGAAGACACAGAGGGGCTGAAATTACTAAATCTCCTGTTAAAATGGTGCTGATATATACAGCAGGGGTTTTGGCTTTCTAGAATGTTCTCTCCAAAGGTCTCCTTCACAGTTCAGGGCGAAACAGGAGCAATTTTATCGCATGAAAAAAAAATTTAAGATAAAAACCCCCTTATGTGAGATTGGATTTTTATTTATTTATTTTCCTCGTTTCCCCTGGCGTAGCCTCTTGCTGTACTCTGGCAGACACAGCGCTGGCTTTGTCCTCAGGCTTTCCGCCGGACGCCCACAGATCTTGGGGTCCTTCAGGAAGGTTGGCGGGTTGAGGAGAGGAAAGCAGAGAGTCTTTGGCTCCACAGAAGGCATGCGATAAGTGGGGGGTTAACGCTGTTCTAGAGCTCTGGGCACATCCTTAAATGAGGGCTTCCCAGGGTCATCTGAGCATGTGCGGGGGAGGGGGGGGGGGGGGGTGGAAGGAAGAAGGGGCGGAGCTTGTGGACATTTCCCAGCTGGGGATCCTGACTGACAGATGTCTGCTGAGGACCACTTTGGCCCCTCTTGCCCCCACTCGACTGGCTGCTCAACCCCTGTGCTAATCAAACAGATGGCTCGCAGTGCGAGGTCATCTCTTAAACCATTCCCAGCAGGACCCGGGAGATCGTGACCCCTCTGACCTTCCGTTTCCAAGGTAACGGAAGGGGGGGAAACCTTTGATCTGGGCCGTAAAATAAACAAACGCACACAAAGGTATTCCCTGGAAACCGGATGTCTGTGTCCCCAAAGTTCATATCCCCATTCAACCCAAAAACAATTGTCGCATGGCGTTCCCATATGTCAACGGTCACAGCACAAACAAAATGGCTCCAATCCTCCGGTCTCCTAAGATACCGATGGATTCCCAACTGCAGCATTGTGACATCACAGAAGGGCAAATTTCTCAATGCAGTGGAAGGCGGGGTTTAAGAGTCAGCATTGGTAATAATGGAAGTTTTACAGTATATATACTGTATATTGTGCTTTAATCCCGTTATGAAAGCTGTATAATCATGACTAACGTATCAGCCCCAGTTCAGACTCTGATTATAGCATTTACTAGGCTTAAATATGGCTGAATGGGCCCCTTTGCTCAAAAGGAACACTCCCTGTTGAAAGAGCAGGTTGGAAGGAGAATAAACGCTGGCAGGACGCCATGTCTGAGAGGCAGTAACCACGGTGCCTCTTTCCCCAAATTTTCACACCTAACAGCCAAATGTTCGGCCTCCAGTCCTGTGCCCCGTCTGGCATCCTGCAGGGCACTTGCGGATGAACAGCGTGGGATAGCGCAAATTGGGCAGACCAAACTGACCCGATTACCCCCACCCACCCCCAACCCCCTGCCCCAGCATGAAATGTGTCTCTGTGGGCAATTCCCCTTCATAGCCCTTGTTCCTTTCTTTTGTCTGCTGCCGATCTACCCCCCCCCCCCCCCCACACACACACACCCCCCGGATCCACCCACGCACCCCGGACTCAGGTTACGCCCAAAAACATTCCGCACCCCACTCAGCTGTGTTCGTCTACTCACTGACACGACGCAGCGTGGCGAGAAAAAACTAAAACAAAATCACACACCCTCGAACAACGTCTTCAGTGCGCCCCCCTGTACGGCTCTCCAGCGATGGACTGGGGGCCTGTCCTTCTGTCCGAAGCTCAGACAGGAGCGCCGTGGAGCCCCCGATAAGCGCTCCCGCTGGCGGGGGGGAGTGGAAGTGTGCCAGGGTTGGCTCGCGCGGCGCCTGAGCACGTTTCCACACGGGATGCCGGAGACCGGGGCATTTCATCAGCTAACGGAGTGCCGCGCGGGAGACAAACGCGCAATTGTTTTCCCGCTGCGCCGCCAACTGTCCGGACACTCGATCCGTCACTGGGGACCAACGGAGATTAGATTTAGGGGGTGGGGGGCATGTCCACACAGCATCCTTACACTGGTGGGTCTGGGATGTGGGGGGGGGGGGGGGCGTTCCTGAACCTCTGTCTCATGTATCCTCCAGGGGAAAGTTCCGGAATGATCCCTCAGGATAACTGTGTCGGGAACGCCGGGAAGACAAAACATTTTCCGTATCAAAGCTAGTAAGGGAAGGAGACACAGGAATGAGGGAATTCCCTGAAGAGTGGAGGACATGCCGGCCCCATGCCGGCCCGGCTGCGGCACAGATGCTAAAACAGGGATAAAATAAAGATGCCGGCGATTCAGAGGTGCTTCACAAATCATGGAGTACGATGGTGACTGGTGGTTATTTTCAGGATCCTACCTGGTGATTCCCATAGGGATCTCGGAAGTATGGCAGGAGAAAAATCGACCAATCCCCATCGCTGTTGTTCTACCGGTTGCTGCCAACGGACTCTGTGAATGATGGAGCTCCTCACCGTTTATTTCATTGAGTAAAATGACATCACCACTGTGTCAGCCTTATTTTAATTTCCTTTGAGGTTTCACCCCCCTAACCCCCCGCCCCCCAACACTCTATGAAGCCCTGTGTGTCTCCAACTGTGTCCTGGCTCTCCAGCCCCCGTGCAATCTTTGAGTCTTTAGGATTTGCAATATGGGGTTCTTAGGTTAGTGTAGTTAGCTTGCATTAGTGCTTTAGAGATGCTACATGCACACTCACAACTCTGGGAATGTCGTTTGCCAGGTCTGGCACTGTTAATCATCTGACCCAGGTGGAAGCACTTTTTAAAAATATTTAACCTTTATTTATAAAGGGCAGGTTGACTGAGCACCTACTCTTTTACAGCCACGCCCTGTCAACCCCGCCCCACCAATTAGCCTAACCTGCATGTCTTTTTTTTTTGGATTTGGGTTTGGATATATCCACTCCGCAACTCACTCCATCTCTGTTCTCTCGCACGGCGAGTCTCTCCGGACGAGAGCGTCCGCAAAACGAGGCGGCGATGTAACGCGAACCGATTACTGGTCTGAGTGACAGCAGCGGAGGGGAGGGGGCGGAGTTACAGCGAGATGCCTAATTCCTTTCACCCTGAGCGGAGCGCGGGAAACACACAGCTGGTCGGCCCCTCCCCCTTTTCAGCAGGCTCAGATAGCGAGCGGGTCTGATGGTGGCTGGCGGTGGGGGGGGGGCGGTGCGTAAATCTGTCAGCAGGAACAGTGGGTGGGGGGGGGGGGGGGGTCAAATTCACAGGGGTTCTTTCATCACCCCAGGAAGATTGAGAGTTTTACCGCTGGCTCAGCACGGGACGCTTAATTTATACACTTCCACAATTCACTCCAAACGCCCTCCCTAATGCTCCCCCTCTGCTTCAAAACAAACAAACACACGCTACATTACACTACATTACATTAATTTAGCGGCAACTCTTCTGCAGAGTATGAAATTAACACCCGCCGCCAGCCAAATGCTGGTATAATATTGATTGTGGCTGGTAATATTTTCTACTCTAGCAGCCACTTTTGGCCGGTAACCAACCAGGTTGTGTTATATTGTTAAAGGTAATGTGGCTGGTAAAATGTGGCTGGTGGTGATTTTTAGAATCCACAAGCCACTCTGGCCAGTGGGTGAAAAAGTTTAATTTAATTCCCTGCTCTGTCATTAATGACTCACCAGATAAGAGAACACAAGTGAATCTATCTGATTAATATGAGCAACAGTGCTAAACCAGGCTAACAACATTCCCAGACCAGGGAGTGTACTACGCCACATCACCAAAGCACCAACGTACGTAAACTATGCTAGCCAAGAGTACAAAATACAAAGGCTGAATAAATACATATGGCATCCATAACCAGCCCTAGGAAAACCAAACGGAAAAATATCACCAGAACCTGATTTAATAAATAAGATAGGCGCGCGAAGGGTTGGGAAACATGCCTTCTCCAAACATTTCTCCACAGGGAAGACGGCTACGTCTAGGGATCCGGGAATGAACACCAAAGAGAGAGCCGGCAAGCGGGCAGCCAGACCAGGGAACAGCCTTGGTCTCTCAGGGGCCTACTTGTAATGCCACACACACACACACACACACACACCTGTTCGCTTGGGTCATTTGTGCCTGTCTTGTCTTGCTGTCTAGCGCATTGTCTGAGTAGCTGCTTTGGAAGCGTTGACTTGCAGCTCTTGCCGTAGGGCAGCTTGAGCCTGGAGAGTTCAGTTCTCTAAAAATCGCCATTAACTCTGAAGGTAATGCAATTATAATGGAATGGAATGGAACGTAAGGCAACATAATGGAATGGAATTTAATGGAATGTAACATATTGTAATGTAATGCCTCTTAATCTTGCAGAATCTCAAATGGTTTGACCTACACACACACACACACACAAGGCAGTTAAGTCCTATGGCCCCGTATTCTTCTCTTTCCTATTTGGGCCGTGTGTGTGTATGTGTTTGTCACTGTGACCCCCCCCCCACACACCCTGTTATGGCACAGTGAGAAGTGGATGTGTACACGCTGTGGGTTCCTCAGATGGGTGTGTGTGTGTGTATGCGTGTGTGTGTGTGTATGGGTGAGTGTGTGGGCATATGTGTGTGTGTGCATGGGTGAGTGTATGTGGGTGTCTGTATGTTCATGGGTGAGTGAGTGTGTATGTCAGTGTGTGTGTGTGTGTTTGTGCATGGGTGAGTGTGTGGATGTGAGAGTGAGTGTGTGTGGGTGGGGAAGGAGGCTACCGCAGAGATGGCCTCAGGCCATGTGGTGTAGACTGGTGATAAAGGGGCTTAAAAAATAAATGAATCACAAAGCCTCAGCTGGGGTGGGTACAGCACCAAAACTCCACAGTGGGGTGTGAAATCTAAACTATCTGCCCCCCCCCCCCCCCCCTCCCCCTTTAGTTATGGGGGTTCGGAGTCATGGATGGGTGTGACGAAATAGAGCGGGAATGTAGCTGTTAATATCTGGATATTTTGCGTCAGGTGAAGGGTCTTCTTCCAAAGTAACGTTACTTACTCCTGTCACGAGCACACAGCGAGCTATGGAAACTGTTGTTGCAGTGCCCATTTTAAGATGAGAGAAATACGTTTTAAATGATCACATGACGCAACCAATAACCATTTAAAGTTAAACCCCTCTGTCCCGACGAAACTGTAGGGAAATAAATATACTGAGGAGCTCTAACGGTGGAAACCATGATACTGGAGGGCGAGCGAGATAATTCCGCGAGTCAACTCGAGCTTCCTCCGTTTCCCCCGCTTCGCTCTCAACCCTGTACATTGCAAACGAGAAGGAGTCTGACCCTTCCACTATAAATCCATGCATTTTGTTCATGTATCTGGATCCAACGCAGGCTTACATCGGATATGACGACAAACGTCACACCATACAGTTGCCAGACAACTATGCGAAAATGTTCAACGCGTCAAAACGGCAGCAAAGAAATGCGCACAATGCCCATTGCCTAGCCACTGGTTGCGCGCACAAACGTAACAGTCCAGGCTACCAGCCAGCGTCCGTGGAGTTAAAGCAAACAAAAATTCTCCCACCATAATGTGTGGGGAGGCCTTGGCACCGCGGGTGTTTGTGACGCTTTCTATCAGTCCCTTAACAGGTCAGTATTAATCATTAACCCGTACACAGCCCGACGACGCACACCTGCACCTTACGTTGGGCTCACTTAGTCGGCTACTGAACCAAACTACAAACACAGTGACACTTGTGCACGGCCGCTCTGGTCAATAGTAGGGGTAAACTGGCCGACGTCCACTATATCTTCTGTAGCCTACTCCCGTGGAGTAAATGTTGGTCAATTTAGCATAACAACAGTACGAAACAAGACCACAAAATCGCCTCAGAAAGACCGCCTTCCAGCCTCACAGCACACAACCACCCCTCCCCCGGAATATTTCTGCTGTCAGTACACATCGCTGACTCACATTGGAAGCTGTTTTTGTATTTGGGTAGGCTATAGTAATAAAATGCAATTCGTTTGAATTGGCTGCAATGCATGTAGCTAATACAGCGAGTGACGATAGTACCCAGTACCCATTGTTTAGGTAACTTTTGCACTGTACATTACTACAAAGAAAACATAATCGTTGGTATAAATGTTAAGACACAATTGCAAATACAAGCAATTTCACATAAAAATAGCTGCACCAACTGGCTAAATATTTACCCCATATCAACTTACTAGCCAAAGCACAGTAGATTCACAAGCATATTAGGTCCTAATCTTGTGTTCTTAAAGAGCACGGGAATTATTAACACCTCCAAGTGTTCCCAGACTTGGACAGTCCGTCTCCAGTGAAATGTCTTGGTTAGGTAGGCTACACGAGATGCTTATACAAACCCATATATTTTTTTATTGCAACCACAAAAACGATATTGAATCAATCCTTTCCCATACGGTTCATATACTAGCCTATTCTTTTGACGTATCCAACCAATGAATCGGGCTACGTCAAAAATATAAACAGAACACGCACGTATACTGGCATTGTAATGGACAGTAACTACATATCTTTGCGAGAGATTTCATCAAATCAAACTGAAACATAGCCTATACGACTGCCGTGTCAAACACTCCGCATAAACATAAATATTTTTTTTAGATAATCAGTCAGTCATTTTTCCATAATGTGACACCGAGATACAGTAGTAGCTTTTCACTTACCAATTCTACACACACATAGTTCTTGCCGTACCCCCAGTGATGATTTGTCCGTCTATTCTTTAAAGAGAATGGGCTTCAGTAATCCAGAAAACGGGGGCCAAACCAGACGAAAGGCAAACGTACGTATAGAAATGTATATCCAAGAGGTTTCACTGAGCAGCACTGTATTAAGGTACAAGCGTCCAAGTAGTAAAGTGCCTTTCCACAGCTATTATCAGCAACACGCCGTAGTCTATGGAAACGTCCTTACGGAGCAAATTCCGGCTCCATATGCAGGAGTTTTCGTTTTCGCATCGACTGTATTTATCCAAAAAGAGACCATCCAGGTCGACTCCCCTGGGTTCGCCAACAGTATCACTGTCCGTTCAAAGATACGTGGAATACCCAAAGTAGGGATTAGTCAGGTACGGGGAAATAAGCAGTCACCGGTGGTAGCCGATTCCAAGGTTTACGAACAGGCTGGTCACACCGCCGTAGAGGGTAGAGAGCCCGGAGAGTTCGTGTTCGTGAGCACGAAGATAGCAGGGTTAGCCGATCGAACAGCCACACTAGTCGGCAGCATCACAGGTGCTCCATGGACGATAATACACCCTCATGAAAACACAACACGTATTACTCCGTGTCTAGGCGCTGGGAGGATGAACGCCCGCCCTCGTGGACGATGGCAGAGCTCTCCGCCCCTTTCCTCCTCAAGCGCGCGGCGAGTCTACAGACAGGTGCAATGTCCACGCCACCCTCCCTTAACCCCACTCCCTCTCTCCCTCCAAAAGCCTTGTCACAGACAATAAACTTTTCCTTAATTTCGCTCTTTTTCCTTTCTCTGGCATTAGGCTATTTCTGGCTGAACCTCTTCCTACCCTTACACCTTTATCGTTTTCTTCATCGATTCATTTAGCTTTTCATTCATTTAGCTCTATGCGGAATAAAACGAGCGTGGGAAACGTGAAGTCCATGATAAATTCAGTTTCTTTCTCGTAAACACTTATTCCCCCCCCCCTTCCGTTTTAAAAACGGATTAATCTTCATCCAACTTGCCGGTTGAAGGCTAATGTGTTCTTGGGGACAAGAGATGCAGTGAACGTTTTTAGAGCCACTGGGGGGCGCTGTTTCCTCTAAATACAGCAATGAGGCTTTTTTTTTTTACTGTACATCAGAGGCGTCTTCTACTTTTTTGTTACACACATAGTCCAACGTTTGAGTTTGGACCATACTCTAAGGTACGAGTAAATGGTCCGTTTCAGGTGCGCTAGGTGGTTACTGGCTAGAAAGCTTCCTCTGACATAATTCACAATGACCTCTGAGAAACAGCCCTCCTGTCTACCCCCAGCAGCAATTAACCACATGTTCCTCTTTCACTCTATTTTAGCACCACCATATTCCATAAAGCACCACCCGCTATGCTCAGTAGAATAAGCCAGGAAGGCATTGGAAGCAGAAGACCTTCCAACGGCTCATTTACGCACAATTTCCATTGTGCATATTTACCATACTAAATCCAACTGTACTACAATGCATTTTATATGTTTCAGCAGGTGAATGCTCGCAAAAACAGAAGCCGATAGAGTAGGCCTAAGTAGTTCATACAAACGTACAATAGCAGTGGAATCTGAACGTACAATGATCTTTTTTTTTAGCCCTCTAGCCACAATTAAATAATACCGTCCTTCAGGGCAGTTGGTGTGGTTGAATTGTATTGATTCAACAATATGTGGACAGACTGTGTAGCCTACAATGCTGTCGTTGTATATAAACGTCTCCAGTAGGCTGTGTTTATTTTATAGAGGCCCATATAATGCGAGTATAATGGTGACCAGGGGAATTGCCATTTTTATTCTTATGTGAATGTTGACACTTTCTGCGAAATATGAAGCAAATAATCCCTGTAGTTTACTTGTCCATAAAGAGCTTCATTGACCTGCATGTTCACCCACAGCCTCTTAAGTCAGCCCCTTCCATTCGTTTAAACCTCAGTACTGATTCATATATTTCATTCCTTAAGTACTTTTTCCAAAAAACCTTTTTTTTTTCAAACTGCTGCCCAACAGTAATAACGACAAGGGGAAAAGCCAAATAAATATAGACTAAATATGTCAAGAAGGATAGAGGCTACTTCACAGAGATTAACCTTAAAATAGATCCATTTTGTCCTCTTTTCTAAGCTGTGCTGTTGCACGTGTGCCATTATTTATTTTTTTGAAAATATGTTATAAAAACTAAAAAGTGTGAAAAATGCAGTTTAAAAGGTGGCGTCCGTAAAAGAGACAAAGTACCCACTGTCTATGCCCTGACATGCTCTGTTGAGGCGTCTCATTGCTGCGGGAGGTTTGCACAGAGAGACGAGAGTATTCTTTAGATTTGTGGGGCACACAGAAAGCCCTGGACTGCACGGAGGGATGCTCTGGGACCAGACCATGTAACGGCTTACAAGCGCCTAATTCAGTCATAAAACCAGCGTTGCAACCTGTGACCTTAAAGCCAGAAATGGAGCATGGGTTTCCTGTTTTCTCCGGTTTGGCGAGATCCAGCGATCAGCAGAATACGTGGGCTTGCGGTGATCTTGTTTTCACGCACACGCAAGAAAAGCACGCACAGCTGAAGAGCACGTAGTTTCCGTTAAGGGCCGTTAAAACAAATTATACATTATGATTATAACCCGGGGACTCGTGTGTGAATCGAGTTTTCCCTCGATTCCCCTGTTAAAAAGGGCGAGAGATATGCTCCCTATGTGACCCTTCTGCCCCTGATCTCTGGAATATGCGAATGAGACTTTGATACTTTGTGAATCTCCAGAAAGACAAAGGCTTCCTATCAAAAGTTAATTAATGAAAGTAACCCAATTAAGAATGACAACAGGGGATCTCAAGGCCTGGGGGGGGTGGGCGGGTTGAATGTTAGTGAAGGGTAGAGTCTGATATCCTTTGTGGCATTCTTTGAGTTTCATGTTGTTTGTGTGTGTGTGTGTGTGTGGGTGGGTGGGTGTGTGTGTGTGTGGGGGGGGGGGGGGGTTGTTGGGAGAGCAAAAGCAAGATGGAGGCTGTCGGGGAGAAAAGGAGTTTCTACAGTGGTTTAAATTCCACTGGTATTGGAGCAACTGTTGCCACCTCGCTACTGTTGGACCACCTCTCAAAATTTAGCCAATCACAGCATCCATTCAGACCCGTGAGCCTACCCCCTTGGCTTGAGACATTGAACCCTGGGTAGCGTAGCGCCACATTGAGAATCAATTAATCCAGCGCTTCCGCACGTTTTCTTAATCCGTAATACCGCTAACGTTTCCGGTGAGGCTGCGAAGTATGAACGGGGGTGGTTGACGCGCTCTGAGGTCATGTGACGGGCACCCATAGCGTTTGTTCTGGGCTGAGCGCTGATCTCAGAAGCACCTGGATGCAGGTCATGCAGCACGACAGCGGTTCACGGGCCTATTATCTCCGAGACACCCGAGGCGCCGTACGCACAGCCGCCAATCCCTCTTATCGGTCGCGTCCCCGACGTATACCAGCATGCACTGGGCTGTGCACCGGACACCACGGCCAATCAAGCATCAAATGAAATGCAGACTAAATAACGAGAATGGGAAACACCTCCCTGGGCTCTAGACTGAGGGCGGTGTCCCATTGAGGAACAGGTTAATCAGGCAGTGATGCACCCCCTGCCCCGTATCAAATCCAGAACATTCCGATCCCGAATTATGGCCAAATGTGCCGGGGACCAGGGCCACACCTAACTGGCTACATCTCCCAGGGAGGGCGTGGCTATGACAGCAGAATTAAAAAACCTCAGCCCCTCTTAATATCACTTTACTTGAACAGATTAAGTATATTAAATCTTTTATTCATAACATTTACATTTCATACCAGGAACCAGTTTAGTTGCCCTACTTTGAACTTTTTCCAGAGCTTCTATATCTTCTTGTAATCTGTTACCCAGAGCTGCACACAGTACTCTATGGCACTGTATAACATCAATATAACTTCCTTTGATTTATACTCAGTACTTTTTCTAGCATACAGCTGCCCTTTTTTCCCACTGCGACAGCGAAATGCTGAGACCCCGATAGGCTTTGATCAACTCCAGTGTTAAGCTGTGACAAGTACGTCGTAAAGATGAATCCATATCAGCAGAAACCACGCGCTAGCCCTGCTCCTCAGCGAGTTCGACTCTCGCTCCACCCCTTCCTCTGTCTGTGGGGAAGATTTGATTTGTGTCGGAAGTACGAGCGTGATCTTGAGACATTAAGAAAGGGCAGATGGGATGGCGTGGGGGTGCGGGAAGGTAATCTGTACAGGTCTGCATGCTGTTTGTGAGAGTAAAGCACCAAGGCAGCACTGCTGCAGAACGATGATTTACAATAACATGATTATTGGATAAAGAAAAGATAAGTCTGTGTTCTGGGGGCTAGAGGAAACGCATCACCCCTCCGCCCATCCGAGAGCCAATACTGCCATCACTGATACCACAACCATTAGATGGGCGTGTAGACTAGAGTTTGCAGGTTTGATTCCCATGTGGGGCACTGCCATTGAATCTTGAGCTGGGTACATAACCTGAATTGCTTCAGTAATGCATCCAGTGGTACAGACGGATTCTGTGTGAAAATGTAATCTGTGTAACTCGCTTTGAGAAATGCCTAGCATGTGACCTGCGAGACCAAGCTTACTGCCAGCACTATGAGGACACCCCCCCCCCCCCATAAAAAACTGATACCCCTGAAGTCCCCCACCCCCTTCTGATGTACCGCTGAGCGATACTTTGTTTACTGCATGAAGGATAGAGACAGAGGCTGAATACCTGGGACTCGTTTGACAGCGCGGCGCTCGCGGGAATAAAGGACGCGGTAATCCGACTTCAAAGGGCAGAGACGGGCGTGAGCGACTGCGACGTGCGCTATCTCCACACCTGCAGCTGGAGAGACGGGCGGGGTGGGGGGGCGTCGACAACCCCCACCTCCCCACCACATTACAGAAATCTTACCTTCCGCTCAAGGCTCAGTTTTTTTTTTTTCTTCTGCCATCGCCATGCCGACATTCGCTGTGAGCGGCGCAGCGGCCTTTCTGTGAAAGCTGGCAGGTCTATTGAAATGACCTCCGCGCCTCCGATCGCGCTGTTCAGTCAGCCAATCAATCAAACAAACAAATTTTTATTTATGTACGGCATTTTACAAAGGATTTGTCACAATGCACTTCACAGTTTACCCCACCTGACCTAAACCCCCCCCCACAGAGCAAGGCAGGAAACAGTGGCAAGGAAAACCATCGAAGGAACCAGACTGAGTGGGGGGCGGGGGGGGGGGGGGGTGGGGGTGGGGGTGGGGGTGGGCGGGGGTTGTGAGAGTGTTAAAAAATTGAATTTTGTTAAATTATCATTACTTTTGCTAGTGAATGAAGCTCAGCTTGTCCGTCTGAAGGAATCTTGGCCTGGCTCCGCCCACCCAGCGCTCTGATTGGCCCGCAGCACAGTTTCCCCTGAGACTCCTGCATTGTTGAAACCAAAGGGCTTTAATGGGAGGTTTAGCCATTAGCATTAGCATTTAAAGACACAATCAAGTGAAGGCAAACCCAAAACTGTTATCAAAACAAAGCCATTAAAAAAAAACAGCCCTGAAGTAATGCAATACATGGGAATAACATTTAAAATGAAAAAAAAAATGGTAGAAAACAAATTCAAGAAATGTAAAGTAATAAATTTCCTGCGCTCTCGCAAATAAATTGTGGAGGTTGCAGCAGTGTTTGCAAATTGGGTGAAAAAAAGGGAAAAGGCATTTAAAAAACAGAAATAGTGGGCCCTGCTCTCTTTAAGCAGTGGGCGGATCTCCTTACCCTGGGCAGGAAGGAACACGGTGATGTCTTCAACTCGCATGCGATTAAGAGTTCCTCATTTCAACCGAGAGTAGATGACGCGTAAAATAGACAAGATCTTTCTGGAAGTCCCAAGAGGAAAGAAGAATGTGCGGAACTGCCGGGTACTGCACTTATGAGTGGCAGAAAAAGAAGCTTGGGGCAAACTGACTGCAAATGTCATTTCTGATGGACTGGAGCGTAAAGACTTGGATTTGCTTCCATGTCACGGGGGTAAATGTGTGCAGGATTGATCCTTTTCAACCGCACCGGCCCAGTTACTTTGAAAGCTTAACCCATTTTAAAGAGTGGGGGTTTTTTTGGAATGTTTTTTTTTTTTTTCTTCAAAATTCTACGTCAGTGTTCTAGAACTCCGTTGCTTCCAATTAGCAGCGGTGATTGTTACATCGGCATTAGAACGTTCAGTTCTAGAACATTCCAATCACGTATTTGTGATGTCACACCTTAAAGGAGTCCATTGGTCATCGCTGGGCTGCATCAGCATTCCGCTCTCCGCTTTGTCCTGGAGCACATTTCTGCTCTCTCAGTGGCTTTCCTCCCTGTGACGACAAAACACAGCTGCACCAGCAAAGGCACTAAAAACATCTACATTCTCTCTGCGTTGTCTTAAAAAAGTAGCAAAGACACTGAAAACGTCTACATTCTCCCTGTGTCGTTCTCAAACAGCAGCAAAGGCAGTGAAAACGTCTACATTGTCTCTTTTTAAAAAACAAACAAGAAAGAGTGTGCAGAACCATTCACTGCACACTCCTGTACAGAAATAGCATATGCCCAAAATATATAGACATAAGAAAGACATTACAGTACATGGGCAAATATGCTCATAATTGCCACTCTGGGATATTGCAGTTATTCTTATGTAAAAAATATACTGCTGTAAAATACATATACGTATTATAAAATACAATATTTATATTCTAAAAAAGGCTCACATATTCAAAGTACATTGTGTTAACTGGATGAGGTATTGAGCTCTGCACACTGCCACAAATGTTTGCAAAAGAGTTCCACGCTTTTTGCGTCCGGCCTCCAGCGTATGTGCGCTAGCCGAGGAGAACAGCCCGAAGAGGCGGAGGAGCTGGCGAGCGGCAGGCGGCGGGAAGCGGGAGCGCCAGGCGGCTGTCATTGTTCTTAACGGGCGACGTTCCTCCCGTTGGAGCCGCTCACCCGTGATGCCGAGAGCACCTCCGTCACGGAGCGCCACTCCGGTCGCTATTCCCGCCAGCTGGCGTCCTCCCTCACGGGCGATTCGCCACCGGATAAAACGGCTGGAACGGGCCGCACGGGTGATTTTAGCAGGGACCGGGGAAGGGGTTGGGTGGGGAGGTGGTTAGTGGAGGGGGGTGTATGTGCCACTCTGTGCTTCTATAGACAAAGCTCTTTTAGTCTGCCAGTTCCCATAATCCTGCGGCGCGTTGGTTTATTTACCATTTACCGTAAAAAGGACGATTCCTGTTTGCTTTCACCCTTTCTTCCAATTCCGTGACTACCTCTGGTCCTTTTGGATTGGGGTGGGGGGGTGAACTTTGACCTCTGACCTCTGACGAGGCTTTAAGGAGTGCAGCCGCGGTCGTGGAGCGGGGTCAACGGAGTGGAGGAATTCTCCAATCCCACAATCCTCTTCTCTGTACAATGAGACAGATGTGACCACTGTGTCGAAAGAGAAATGGGCCTGTACCCCCCCCCCTGAAAACAGACACAGCAGTAGACAATGTGCCCTTTCATTCTATCAGGGGAAAACAGGAAACTGTTCATTCATTTCCTAAACCCAGAGATGCATCCATCTTATTGATTAATTTCACCGTCCATTTGGATAAACCTATTCATCTATACGTTCCTTTCAGCAATAGCTGTTGTGTACAGTAGATACTCTAAAACTCGACACGCTTGCTGTAACGTTCCTTAACATACATCTCCTTTGTGTGAACGCTGAACCCAAAAACATTGATCCTGTGGAGAAAGCTGGTGATATCACTGGAACAATTAAGTTATAAATGAAATTCATAACTTTAAGGTGATTCTTCTCATGAATCCAGAGCGGATTTTGTTGCTGGAAAAGGTGGTTGGAGTGAGAGCGCTCAGCGTCAGTTGGAAAGGTAGCAGTCATTACCTCCCAGTGGCCAGAAGGGAAGCATTTGGAGAGGGGACGCAGGTGGAGAGCCATCCCCACCCTAGCCCACATCGCCAGACAGGACACCAAGCAACAACAAAAAAAGGTGTTAGAATTTAATGAGTGACACACGAGGAGAGCGGAGAGAAGTAAACAGCAGCTGGTGTCACACAGAGAATAAAAGAAAGCCAAGAGACACTCCCTTTTCTTTCTCTTTCTGCACTTTCTGGTTTCTTTTGATATTTATTTTCCCTTCTTAGCTCTTTGCTTAGACAGCAGACCTTAAAACTCCCAATTGGGTTTGTTTTTTAAAATCTTTTTGGGCAACCTTCAACACAATAATTTTACAAGGTGGCCAGATTGGATTTGTGTGATCAGACAAGCTAAATTTCTTTTTAAATTTCTGTCAGGAAATAATGACTTAAATCAACATTGGGAGTGATGGAAAGAGCACTTCGGGGGGGGGGGGGGGGTAGGATCTAACAGAAGTTGCATGGCCAGATATCGGCTATGTATTGGATACCAAGTGTGGTACAAACCAGAATTCCATTTGATTTCGAGCTACTTAGACTTCAAGGAAAAGGTCAGATATGTGAAACAAATTGATTTAGGAAACTTCAGAACTGCTAAAAAACAAAAAAGCATCCAAGAAAAAACGGGGGTACTTTTCTTGATGCTATTGCAACATCCGGTATGCTATTCATCTTCAGTCTCCCAAATAAAGACTGGGGTCAAAGGGCAAAGTCTTAGTTGACTTATTGGAGAAAATCAATCAGTTGACTGTGTGGTGGGGGGGGGATAACGATAGCTTTGTCGGCAGGCGTGGAAACGTCCTGAGGTCAATGGCGCTCGATATCCCTTTAAACATGACACCCGCATGTTTAGACATCCTTATCCCACGTCACTGCAATCGTTCTCGAGATCTCCAACATGAGCCCTCAGCCCTCTGGTCATTTTGGAATGGTGGTGTGGACATGCCCAGGTGAATGCTGCCAGTGACATGCCCAGGTGAATGCTGCCAGTGACATGCCCAGGTGAATGCTGCCAGTGACATGCCCAGGTGAGTGGTGGTGCAGAAACTCGCAGGTGAATGGCGCCATCAACACACCCAGATGAATACCGGCATTAACACGGCCAGGTTAAATGATGGCGCGGACACGCCCAGGTTGAACGGTGGATCTGAGCATGCTCTGTCCTGTCAGACGTCCCCCCGTGTGTTCCCTACACTCTCTCTCCAACATGAACACATAATCTACAGCAGCCCAGAATTAAACAGCCCGGTAATTCCTCTGGCCTGGAGAGGGGGAGGAACATGCCCCCCCCCCCCACCACCACCCCCACCGAGCCACATCGCTATTCCCGCATCGCTATTCCCGGCACATCCGTGTTTCACTGAAAGCTCCCGCCCCACTCTTTTCCCTCCCTTGATTCAGTGGAAGAGGCCTGGATTAATTCTGGGTCCTTTTTTCTGTTCTTTACGGACAGGGCAAGTGCGGCCAAGTCAGGCTCTCTTACTTCCGCTTTCCTTTCCGCTCTTTTCTTCTCTCCCTTTCTCTCTCCCTCTCTTTCTTCCCTCCTCTGTCTCTCTTCCACCCCCGTTCTCTCTCTTCCCCTCTCATTTGATTTGACCTGCAGTGCACTACAGTAGTTTAAGGTTTAATTCTGTGCCCCACCCTATGACACCCCAACCACACCCGGTCATTTGTGTTGTGTGTGTGTGTGTGTGTGTGTGTGTGTGTGTGTGTGTGTGTGTGTGTGGGAGCAGGGGGATTTCGGGGGGGATTTCAAAAAAAATTTTCATTTCAAAAAATGAAACAGCCCTCCCTCCCCAGAGAAAGAGGAAGAAGAGCCGTTTTTAGCCGAAGTAGTTTGGTTTCCGTTTTTCTTTCTTCCGTAAGAGATCTAGACTCTCTGAGAATGTTCTCCATGTGACCTCATAGTTCCGTCTCTAAACGGGGACCGCAGATGTGACAGATTTTACACTTGATTCTTCCGCCCCGAATACGACTTCGCCCGACACATTTGCAAGTGTTTCTCCACCCTGAGATGGTGTTGTACAGTGGGAGGAAAGCTCACCGCTAACGGAGAAGAAATACACTGAAGATGAATTATATTAAATAAATGGGCAATATATGCTCAAATATATATATTTTTTAATTCTGCTGTGAAATATATATATACATATATATATTTTTTATTTATTTATTTATTTTATTTTCAAAAAAGTCCACATTTAACAATGCATTACAGTATACACCCTTTCCCTAAGACACACTTAATGGACAGGTTGGTGAAGCAGTGGATATCTGGACAACACCCAGATGTTCCAGGAATCCATGTAATTTTAGGGGACCTGTGTGTCGAACCGCGAGGAGAGATTGGGGCAGAGGGGGGAGGGAGGTTCTTGCGTAACCGAGGAGTGTAAAATAATTACCTGTCTATGCCTGGAGTTCTATTTCTATCCCACAAAGTTAAATTTAGAAAAGAAGCACTTTGATATTTCTGTCGTTAAAATTTCACTTTCTTCCCTCGTGAACTTGAGTTCTGACAGTTGGATGATGTGTATGAAAAGCTTTTGTTTTTTTCTTTTGTCTGTCAGATTAATTTTTTGTGCGGGTTTTGTGTGAGCGTAGGGGGGAGGTCGGAGCAGAGAAGGAAGATCTCACTCGGCTCTTAGCCTCAGTCGAAGACTTTTATTTAAAGCTTCTGCTGCCAACGTAACTGTGGTAACAGTGATAACAGTGGTAAATCAAGAAATAACTCATTATTCCCCAAACGAGCAGTACGGCAGAATACTTAAATACGAGGTCCAAAACACTTCTACAGCCGGATGTATACTAATGCAATTCAGGTTAAGTCAAGGGTCGCAGTCTCCTACGAGGGAATTGAACCTACGATCTTCTGATTACAGGCTTGGTTCCTTACCCATTACACTACACTGCACTGCACACAGATCACTCGCCTGCACGCACGCACACACGCACGCACGCACACACACCTACCTACACTTACACCTGCACACAGATCACTCGCCTGTACACACACACACACACACACCTTCCTACACTTGCACCTGCATTCTCATTTCAAACAGGTGGACTTTCCGCTTTTACATAGTATCCATTTCTACAGCTGGATACATACCAATGCAATTCAGGTTAAGTCAAGGCATTGTCCTCCAAGGGAATTGAACCTACAACCTTCAGGTTAATACAAGCTCAGTTCCTTACCCATTACACTGCACTGCTACCCCAGAGGCTGTCAGGCCTGCTGGCAGCACATGTATTCTGTCTCTGGTCTGAGCAGCAGGGTAATCAATCGATGGGACATCCCCCCACAAACACGCGCATTGACTGTGAGCTGTAATTACAGTGCAGTTTAAGCCCCATATTCTCTACGTACTGCGCAGCTTTCTAGTGTAAAGGGGTAAAATGACACCTCGAACTGGACATTCTCCTCATAACAGCAGATGTAGCATACGATAGGTTTACCTGTGTCGTGGTTTTTATTTTTCTTATGACACTAATTGTTACATGTTTGCTCATTTATTGTAAATTAGCCTTTGTGAATGATGTTCTCTGTTGTAAGTGGCTTCGGATAAGGGCTTCTGCTAAGGGCTTCTGCTAAGGGCTTCTGCTAAGGGCTTCTGCTAAGGGCATGTAATGTGTAACGTTTGTATTTGTGCAAGAGTGTGTGTATAAACCCTGTGTATGCTGGTTTTCATTCACTTTCTCAATTAAGGTTATTCAACACATGTGTTTAAGTTCTTTCATCATTTTTCCCCCTACACTTAATTAACATAATGCAGGTTTGGCTCATTATCATTCGCTTTGTCTTTGAATTGTTTATTGTTTGCCAAATGGTTCGTTTTAGTGTCCATGTGTCCACACTTTCACCAGTTAGGAGCCGGTTCATTCACCTCAGTTGATCAGTTAAAACATGTTTTTACCTCTCTTTATATAATCATTATATATATAGCACAATATAATACAGCACAATGTGAACATGGAACTTTTATTCTTCATGGCATGCGTAGCTATTTCTGACATAACGTGCCTTAAGAGGGTAAATAATCCCTCAACACATGAAAAGCGTAATTAAGAAAATTGAACAGCTTGTTAAAATTCTGGGATTGCAATTGCGGTTGGAATGAAAACCAGCATACACAGGGGGGGCCCAGGACTAAACACGAGAACCACTGATCTAAGGAATGCATACAGACACAGGAACATTCATCAGCTTCTGTTCATATCGCGGAATGTAGCTAACATATCAGATTATGTAAATGATTGGGCTAATTAAATAATTGGTAACTGGTGGAAGCAAGAACCTGCATACACACCGGCCCCCCAGGACTGGAGTTAAACCTGCATACACACCGGCCCCCCAGGACTGGAGTTAAACCTGCATACACACCGGCCCCCCAGGACTGGAGTTAAACCTGCATACACACCGGCCCCCCAGGACTGGAGTTAAACCTGCATGCACACCGGCCCCCCAGGACTGGAGTTAAACCTGCATACACACCGGCCCCCCAGGACTGGAGTTAAACCTGCATACACACCAGCCCCCCAGGACTGGAGTTAAACCTGCATACATATCGGCCCCCCAGGACTGGAGTTAAACCTGCACACACAGCGGCCCCCCAGGACTGGAGTTAAACCTGCATACACACCGGCCCCCCAGGACTGGAGTTAAACCTGCATACACACTGGCCCCCCAGGACTGGAATTGCACACCCCGGCTCATGCACCTACTATGACAGTTAACCTTATCAGGCCCCCCAGAAATCCGCGGTAAAATTGTTACAATTCCGCGATTTTTTAAATTCTGCAATATTCTGCAACCATAAACAAAAATCACGTTAAAGATGATTTAAGATGCCTTCAATCACCTTCGCTAATATGGGACAACTTTTAGCTTTTTAAGCATTATGAGCTAAGCTCGTCACATTGTTAGTTTTAACCGGTGGCAGACGGTGAGCCTATACCGTTACACATTAGCCTATTTAAAATTGTGGATACATGTAATTACTCTTCGTTCTCCACACTCAGACAGAGAATATTCATGGCAAAGATTTGAAATGCGCAGGTGTAATTTTATTACATGTAATTTAAATTATCTTGAAGAGCAGGTTTTGTTAAAGATAGCCTTATTTGCAAAGTTGTGCTGAAAGCTAATGCCGTTGTTAACAAGAGTGGTGTATCCCGTGAAGAAATAAAGAAGCTGTGTGTTATACTGGTAATGCCATTGTTTTAGAGGGAAGAACCCCTCCATCGCTTGCAGCTGTAGTCTTAAGAAACGCAGAGCAACACCAACTACGGCAAGCACTGGGGTACAAAACTAAGTGTGGGGTAAATATCACTTTTCTGCATGATTACGTGGCCTCTCCAATTTTCCGCGGAACATCCAGTTTTCCGTGAAAAATTCCACGATCATGGAATCGCGCATTTCTGGGGGCGCTGCTTTATGCTGTAGGGTTATGTATTAACTGCTGCTAACGGTAGAAAGAATGATGACGAGCATTGGCTCTGCTTGCTGCTTTAGACACTTATGTGCACTTCCTGTATGTATGTCACTCTGGTTAAGAGCTGAAATGTAATGGGTCAGGTGCATCACGGGGGACGGTGCTCAGTTCAGCCTAGCGTTGCCACGGGGACGAACGTTTCCTTTGGCAGATTCAGCTGACTCCCTGAGGAAACCATGGCAACGGCTCAGGTGAATGGGGTGCCTGTGGTCCACCTGCTTGGGAACTGCGCCGTCTGCGAGGCTCACCTGCGGGACGGCGGAGGGGGAAGGCGTGGCCGGCTACACCCGCTCTTTACGGGAAGCACCTGCACATGCTTCACTCAGTCCCAAGCACCTGCACATGCTTCACTCAGTCCCAAGCACCTGCACGTGCTTCACTCAGTCCCAAACTCACTGAGAAATGATGGACCAGCGTGATCAGGCATTCTGAATCGGAGAGGAAAAAACTGAGATTAACCCTTTGAAGAGTACTTTTTTTTGGATATGTTTTTTCTAAATACTAAGTCAGTGTTCTAGAACTCCATTGTTACCAGTTACCAGTAGTGATTGTTACACCAGCATTAGAACATTCAGTTAAGAACATTCCAATCACATATTTGTGATCTTACACCTTAAAGGGTTAAGAAAGGTATTTCAGACAATTGAAGGCAGTGAGGTGGGGGGTGGGGGGGGGGGGGGGGGGGGGCGTGAAGAAGGGTCAGGTTAGGTGGGAACAGCCTGCACTGCGATGGAGAGGGGCCATCATCAGTCTCAGGTGTCACCACACCTGTACAGTGAAACTCATCAACGTCCCCTCACATCTCATCACCATAACAACCCTGACGGCGGCCACAACGGTGACAATCGCAATCCCCAGCGCAATTAATCCTGAACATAGATGTCAGGCTGACATTAATTTCCCAGGGTCGCTGTGATACCAGAGATGAATGCTAATCCCAGTGCAAGCACAATTCTTTCTAACATGTTTGCCAGTGGCTACAGCATCCCATTGCTGATTTTAGATTGGATGACAGGTCAAGGTTTCATAAGATATTTTCCAATACCCCCCCAGTGACTCACAGCTTGTCAGGAATCTACAGGGACTGCATGAACGGCGCTGAACAGGAGCACCGTCCGGCTCCGTAAACCATGTCCTCACTGGGTCCTTCTCCAGTTTCCCTTGCTGCACCTCAGATGGTTTCTTTTCCCAACCCTGCGGATTAATTTTGGGGGATACGCGTGTCGGGGCTTAAATAATTAACGGAGCCGATTGCACCCTCATCTCAGAAACCGACACGGTGTAAGGCGCCCTTCGCCAGCCCCGAACCCGGGTCACGCCCCAGGTGTACGGTTCCTGCGTGTGTATGTGTGCTCATGAATTATTAAATAAACAGGTCTCTCTCTCTCTCTATTTAGCCCCCGGCTCTGGTTACTGCTGTCAGCTGTACGGTGTGATCTGGTTACCGTTGGATACGGGAGAGCCGCTGCGCTGTGGACGCCGTGAAAAAGGAACTTGTGCGAGGACCGTCGGGGCGGGTAAACAGAATCAGTTTTCAGTGTACTATTTATTTATTTTTTGCCTTGTGGCTCTTCGAAAAGCTGCCAATTTGCGAACGTATATATATCCGCATATCTAGGCGGATTAGCCTCTGTGCTAACCGCACTGGGGTGGGAATCATGGGGCCTGACAGCTTGTTAACATCCTTCTCACTGTGGCCCAAACATAATCCACAGCAAATACAGAGACCGCTTTTACCCAGGTGATTTCTCAGCGGGTTTCTTCCCCTCAGTAAAAAGGCTGGAGCGTTGGACTGCAAGAGCACAAGAACAGGCTTCCATGCTACAGGGATCTTCCCCTCAGTAAAAAGGCTGGAGCGTTGGACTGCCAGAGCACACAGGCTTCCATGCTACAGGGATCTCTCTCAGTCTAATCTTGACAGTGCTTATTTAGAAATAAAATAGTACAAATAGCAATCAAACGTGTTGGCGGCTTAGCCTGTAGAGGACCGTCCACGTATTGCGGAGCTGCGGCTTCGGGGGGGGGTTCAAATCCCTTTGTGACGTGTCTCTCTTGCTCCCCATTCTTTCTGTTTCTCTACACTATGCTGTCCAATTAAAAAAAAGCAAAAATATATAGCAAACAAAATAGAACCTTCGGTTTACATTCTGTTGAGGTCCAACAGAAACGCGGGAACGTAATTCGCCACATCGTTTGTACACAAGCTAGTTAGCTTGAGGCAGCAGCTCTTTTCCGCAACACTTTAAACACATTTATTCCAAATGCTGCGGATACCTTGGATAAAGTAAGTGACCTCAGCAGACTCGCTCACATAGACTCACCATTTCAGGCGGCTCTTACGGGAGCAATCTTACATCCTCTACACTCTCTGCTAGGGTTGCTGATTCTCGACCAAACCCAAGAGGAAAAATAAAACTAACCGTTTTATGGCCAATAAAAACATTGCAGAAACAGTTAAACGTCGATCACATTCCAATTTATATTCTAAAGGCTAATGGATAATTAGATGGGGACACTTCCGTGGAAAAGAGAAACAACCAGAACCGTCCATTGAAGTTCCCCAATGGGAAAATAAAAGTTATTCTATTCTATTCTATTACATTCTTTGTGATAAATGCCACTGCAGCTTTATTGTCTACACTGAACAGGTGTTTAAAGGGATAGTTCGGAATTTTGGACATAATGTCTCAATTACGACTTACCCATGATGTAGTTGATTGATGGAAACCATTTTCAGCTAATTCCATGCTGTCCCTTCTTTTGGACATACACACATTGCTAATGCTAGCGCAACTTTATGGTAACCGGTAGCATCCACTACCAAATGCACTTAAACACTCCACAGTGCACCCAAAGCAAATAAAATACGACGACAGTCTATCGGGGTTATTTTGAGTGTTTATACCATAATTTTTTAAGTCAAACTATCGTTGAATCCTTTACTTTGTACTGACCTATATTGTCTGTGGTAGTACAGCGGCAGAGCGAACGTGGTCATTGCAACTTGTTGCTCTTCTTTGTTGGTGTAGTCGACCAGTGCCGGCACTACATTTGTAGGTAATGTAAAGTATCGCTCCGCCTGTCTGCTGGTTTTCGGGGTGTTCTTGGTATTAGTGGTTCATGTAAATCGTTGATTGGCTACATAATCCACAAGTGCAATATAGATACTTAATGATTTACAATGGATTTACAGTTCTAAGTTTATAAATATGAATTAATAATAATAATTAATTAAATATTCCTAAAAAGGAGCATATTTTTTGTCTAATGCGCTGAGGACCCCCAGGGCTCCCTGGACCCCCAGGGCTCCCTGGACCCCAGTTTTAGAACCCCCATCCCACAGTGAAATGACCCTGCCTTCTTCTTCTACTCTTTTTCTACTTGGTCCAGAAGGAATGCTGCCCCCTAATGGCCACCACCAACACCACATCCAACACCTGGTTCTCTCAACATGATTTCCACACAAATACTACACTAATCTCCAACCATCAGACAGGAAAAGGGCTGGTAAGGAGGAAAAAATCATAGAAACTAAAACATAATATAAACATACTCCGAACACACATCGCTCATTTCTCATTTCACACTCCACATTTCATTCTCTGATGTGGAGAAGTTGATTTTTTTTTTCTTTGAGAAGGGAAGAATATTCCTCCCAGTTTGGTTTAAGGAGAGAAACCAATTTGATCCTTTCTTTTTTTTAAATCAGAATTTCCAATAAGCAGGAACACACTGTGAAGGGTGATTAGGTGTAAAAATGGGTCACTCTTGCACAGGCCCCAGGAGTACGACACCGTATATAATTCCACCATCTCAGCAACGGTGTCAGACTCACTCTTACTCCATCAACAGTGGGAGGAGTCCCACGTGCGGTCTCGCTAACCAAGGGAAGACGCACACACAACCTTTTCCCTTTGCCAAAACCTTTTCCCTGTGCTGTTTTTTTCCATCTTCAATTCAATTCAGTTCTATTTGTATAGCGTGTTTCAGGGTCAAGGAAGAACTCCCCTAGAGCAATCATGCAGTAGCCAACAGGGTACGAGAGGTAGACACTGGGCAGACTACAATGAAGCCTAACTGTACGGTCCCATCTGTGAAAACTAGAGGTTAGCGCCCCACATTTTGAGCTGTGCACTTATCAGTAACCCTTTGAAGAGTAGGTTTTCTGGAATGTTTTTTTTTCTTCAAAAATTCTATGTCAGTGTTCTAGAACTCCGTTGCTTTCAATCACCAGTAGTGATTGTTACATCATCATTAGAATGTTCAGTTAAGAAACAATCTAATCGCGTATTTGTGATCTTACAGCTTAATGGGTTAACTGACGAAGGGTTTCACGGTAGTAACCCAACTGGCTCACATTTGTGATTTAGCCTCTCTATATTGGAAGAAAAAGAAGAAGAAAAAAACTGGGTATTCCTGGCAGACACTGGGCAGACCATAATAAAGACTAACTGCATAATTAAAAATGATCCGCGGATTATTTTCACATTACATTATAATCACTTAGCGGATGCTCTTATTCAGAGCGACTTAAAGAAGCGGAGAGATGTTTCTGTTTGAGGTTCTTTATTAAAGGCCTTTGAGCCCATGTAGAGAGTGTGAAAAAGCAGAAAAGACAGAACTTGACGGGGGTAGAGAGGTAAAGTTGGTTAGAGAAAGGGAGAAGGAGAGAGAGAGAGAGAGAGGGATAGACAGACAGAGCTAGAGAGACGGAGGCGGGTTGAGGGGGGAAGTGTGTTTTATAGTTTATGTTTAGGTCTGAACGCTCCACTGCGAGAGCTCTTTGGCGAGTGTTGACCGAAGGCCCTCCTGTACCCTGTATCCTCTGTCATGGTTCTCCGAGTGACGCGGAACCCTTCTGTTACGGTTCTCCGAGTGACGCGGAACCCTTCCTCCCTCCCTCCTCTCCCTCAGCTCACCGTGAATCTGACACAAAGAGGAACATCAAACCCTGCCTCTCTCTCCCCCCCCCCCCCCCCCCCCCACACGTTCTCCATGACCGACCGGCCAGACCCAGTCAGGGGATAAACTGGCCTTTCTGCACCAGGGGGCAGGCTGCTTGTCTTACCCTGGTGACTACCTGTTTAGTTCTGACATTCAAGCGAATTTGAGACGTGCTGCTCAGCTGAAGTACTGAGTTTGTTCATGTACGAAACAAACACCGGAGTAGCTACATTTTTTTTTTTTACTATAATGTACATATTCGTGATAAAAAAGCACGACACACAGAAATTGAACGGTGATAATAATTAAAAGGCTGATTAATCAGAGTTTGGTGTGTCCAGCTGAACACTTTTCCCGTGTTTTTTTACATTCTCATTCAACCTGTCTTAAAACCCTTTAAGTGCATTAATAAAACGATGAACTTTTCGGCCTAAACCAAACTAAAGCACTTGTCCTTTGTGAGATCACGTGCCACACGGTACCTGTGCTGAACAAAACAGGGTACGAGAGGGATGATGTAAGCAGATGTTGAAACCTGATTGACAGGGGGGAGTGGCCATGTGATTCTCAGGGGGTTTCTAGTTCACCTGACCCTGGATCAGGTGTTTAATTCTGGGGAGATGAGGTAACCCTACCGCGCAACTCTACCTCCGCCGCTGCGATGCATCAGTGTGATGTGTGGCGGGATGCCAGAGCGCCGTAACACGGCGGTGACTCAGTGCGTGATGTACAACTGCCAAAGAGCATGACCATGCTCCTCTGTAATCCAAACAGTACTATATTATGGGCAGGGAAACCTATCATAATTTAATCATTTTTGTTCTGCATTAGGTCCTTTGGAATTAAATATTTGTGGTCGACTGTGACAAAACCACTGCCCCACCTCCCTCCCTTTACCGACTCGACCTGTCTCTGTCTTCCTCTCTCCAACATCGAACCCTGGCCGCCGAGCTCGGCTCCCCCCCCCCCCCCCCCCCCCCGTTGCCCCGGGTGACAGTTCAGCGCTCTTTTCACTTTAGAGAATTAATTCCGCGTCGTTGTCACCTCTCCACGCTGCAGAGAGTGAAGGGATAAAAATAGGGGGTTTTGGCTTTTTCACAGGTTCCTCTAGCAGCGGCTCAAAAATAAAAGCGCTAACACTGTGGGGGTGCTGACGCGATCGAGCTCTCGGAATTTGACATTGCTTTTCTATAAGCACCAGGTTAATTACTCCAAAAATAATTTAAAACGTCAAGCTGTGCCTTAGAATATGTTCATACTGAGCTCCTGCACGCCATGCTGAACTCTGCCACAAGGGCAACACTCTCCACTGCCTCAACGTCGCCCCCCACAGGTCAACACAGCACCCTTCACCTTCAGCCCAGACTTCAGAATTACTTCTACTCATTGTACTGTAATCTAATGTAATGAAATAATGAAACTAAATTGATACAATGTCCAGCATGTCGACAAAATCTATTGTGACATCATAATCGCGAGGCTTATGAAGTCACAAAGGGGAGCAAAGATGCACCACAATATCTGAGAGATGCACAAGTACATGTGGAGAGAGAAGGAGCACTAGTGTTTTAACCCTTTAATGGCAAGCTCACACTACACAACTTTTAAATCTTTACAAAATCCCATCCAAGGAGAGCAGCTCACATCTAATGACTGTCAAATGACAGTCTTTAAAAAATCGTGATACAGCACACACTAGGCGATTTAGGGAGGACAGAGAATTACCCGGGGGTCGCACATCACACGATTTCTACAGGACTAAATCAAGAGGTTGGATTTCCATGCACAGTTGCCAAGGCTACAGAAGTATGGATCATTTCAAACCGTTTTTCGTTGCGTTTGTTGTGCGCTCGTTCATTGGCTGTTGACATTCTAGTAGAACGATGCGTCACTGCAGAGCCAGGACTCCCGACAAAATCAAAACAGTTTGAAATGATCCTGGGCTCTCCTGACGAGGTCCAGACTGGTTCACTACAGAAATAATCATGTCTTTGAGCACCTGACATGAAAGGACCGCTCCAGCCAACAGAACCAAGATTTCTTGCAGATTTTTTAAAGATTATCATAGGACTGCAAAATTTGTCGGGAGTTAGTCTTTGACATCAGAATCGGGGCAAAAGCCGTGTAGTCTGAGCTCAGCATAAGGTGTAAGATCACAAATATGCAATTAGAATGTGCTTAGCTGAGCATTCTAATGCTGGTGTAACAAATCACTACTGGTAACTGAAAGCAATGTTACCAGTTCTAGAACACTGTCATTGAAAAAAAAAAAAAAAAACATTAGAGAAAACCTACTCTTCAAAGAATTAATGCACTGTACCAGTGCAGTTAGATTTACTGTGCAGTGAAGCGGAACACAGTCAGCTTACGCACCTACACGCTAAAAGAAGCACAGTCAGCACACCTGCGCAGACTTGTCCCTGTCGTCTCACCTGGATCTGAGAACGTTGAGACTGCAGGCTCCTGCTGGCCGTACCGTCACAGTGTTTACATAACCTGAATCTTTTATACCTGTGAGGTGTACATACAGTACATTACTCACTTTATGAGTAATGAAACCCCCTTTAACCGCAGTGAAAACGGCCGCTGAGCCACAGACATCTGCTTAAACATACAGCTGAGCCACAGACCTCTGCTTAAATATACAGCTGAGCCACAGACCTCTGCTTAAATATACAGCTGAGCCACAGACCTCTGCTTAAATATACAGCTGAGCCACAGACATCTGCTTAAATATACAGCTGAGCCACAGACCGCAGCTTAAATATACAGCTGAACCACAGACATCTGCTTAAATATACAGCTGAGCCACAGACATCTGCTTAAATATACAGCTGAGCCACAGACCTCTGCTTAAATATACAGCTGAGCCACAGACATCTGCTTAAATATACAGCTGAGCCACAGACCTCTGCTTAAATATACAGCTGAGCCACAGACATCTGCTTAAATATACAGCTGAGCTACAGACCTCTGCTTAAATATACAGCTGAGCTACAGACCTCTGCTTAAATATACAGCTGAGCTACAGACCTCTGCTTAAATATACAGCTGAGCTACAGACATCTGCTTAAATATACAGCTGAGCCACAGACATCTGCTTAAATATGCAGCTGAGCTACAGACTTCTGCTTAAATATACAGCTGAGCCACAGACATCTGCTTAAATATACAGCTGAGCCACAGACATCTGCTTAAATATACAGCTGAGCTACAGACCTCTGCTTAAATATACAGCTGAGCCACAGACCTCTGCTTAAATATACAGCCGAGCTACAGACCTCTGCTTAAATATACAGCTGAGCCACAGACCTCTGCTTAAATATACAGCTGTGGAGATTTGAGGTGAGGAAACTAGTCTTACTTTTGCATGTTGGCAGTGGAGAAAGTGTTGTGGAGAAAGTGTCAAGGTGCACATCTGAGAAGACAAGGGCATTGTGGGTATTGTCACTGAACCGATGAACTCACTGTCTGAAACAAGAATGACTGAGCAGTATTCAAGGATTCTTGACAAGTGATTTAGAACAAGACAACATGATCTCGCCTCTCCTGGTCCTCATAATAAAGGCTGGGAGCAGCTCCTCTTCACTCACTGCTAAATATTTAGCAGCTTGCCATTGCAAAACAGATGCACGATCAAACCTGAAAGTTATCAGACTAATGATGATGTACAGTACTTACCATTCAGCTTTATAATGAATGTACATGTTCCATATACTGTATGTGTGTGATTATGTGTGTGCGTAGATTTTAGTTGTGTAGCTGTGTGATTATGTGTGTGTGTAGATTTTAGTTGTGTAGCTGCTGTCATTTCTCTGTCATTATTATTTGTTACCTTTGCTTTGGCAGCAGTGTTAAAGTCACGCTAGTAAAACACCTTGAAATTGAAAAATTGAAACAAACTAAGAGAGGCATAAACAGGAAAGGATGAGAGAGAAGCGAAAGATGGGAAAAAGGAAGGAGAGAGGAAGGGAAGGGTTGTTTGGGGTGAGATTAGAGGAAGAGTGGAAAGGCAGGAAGAACGGGTGGAGAAAGGGAGGGAGGGAGAGAGAGAGAGAGGGAGGGAGTGAGGGAGAAAGAGAGGGAGGGAGCAGAGGGAGAGAGGGAGGGAGAGAGAGGGAGAGGGAGGGAGGGAGAGAGAGAGGGAGGGAGGAGAGAGAGAGAGGGAGGGAGGGAGAGAGAGGGAGAGAGGGAGGGAGGGAGAGAGAGAGGGAGGGAGAGAGAGAGAGAGGGAGGGAGGGAGAGAGAGGGAGAGAGAGGGAGAGAGGGAGGGAGGGAGGGAGAGAGGGAGGGAGGGAGAGAGAGGGAGAGGGAGGGAGGGAGAGAGAGGGAGAGGGAGGGAGGGAGAGAGAGAGAGAGGGAGGGAGGGAGAGAGAGGGAGAGAGGGAGGGAGGGAGAGAGGGAGGGAGGGAGAGAGAGGGAGAGGGTAGATGATGAAAGAGTAAGGAAATGGATGGCAGAAGAAGGAGGATAAGAGAGAAAAATAAAGTCTGTCTCTCTCTCTCTCTCTCTTCCCCCCCCCCCTCAACTGTCAGTGTAGTGATAGGATAACCAGAGGCTCTGGAACGCTGGGAAGAGCGTTCCGGAACCTTTGTGAACACGGAACGGAATTACACAGGATAAGATGAACCAAGAAAACCCGTTTACCTCCCAGACATGTGCCCAACACACAGTCCTCTCCTAGCTCTCCTATCTCAGAAAGCAAGTGTGAGACTGAGAGAGAGACAGAGAGAGAGAGAATGACAGAGGGAAAGAGAGATGGAGAGAGAGAATGACAGAGAGGAGAGAGATAGAGGAAGAGAGAGAGAACAGAGATAGAAAGATATAGGCAGAGAATGACAGAAAGATAGAGACAGAGAAAGAAAATGACAGAGAGAGAGAGAGATGCAGATAGAGAGAGAGAAAGAGAATGACAGAGGGAGTGAGAGATGGAGAGAGAGAGAAAGATGGAGAGAGAGAATGTTCCGGTGCATGGATGGGTCTGTGCCAGTGCTGACTGTGGCCGGCAGCCCTGCAGGGTGATGCATAATTGGCGGCATTCCCAGGAAGGGATTCAGCCGGCCGGGAATGCCGTGTCTCACTGCCCACCAGCAGCTCTGCCTGTTAAATCCGGCTCCCGCAGTCTGCCTGCTCAGCCTGTACCTAAAGTGTCCTCCTCTGGCTCCTCCACGCCTCACAAAGAACCTCTTCAGGTGGAAATGTTTTCTCCATAAAACCTTGGAGCAAGTGCAGCAATTTTCTTACAAACTGGAGAGTATGTGGCGCTCACATTTAACTACAAACTAGAAGGTTTATAGCACTGTACTATAGCACTGGACTTGTACAACCCGAGTGTTTATGCCTCCATGTGACCTGGTAAGCTATTCCATGTATTCAGAATTCTGTGTAAATAAATACGTCCTGCTATCTGTGCAGAATTTAGCTTTTGCGTATTGCTACCTCTGCACACCTTGTTCTACTTACAGCACTAGCCGTATTGATCCCTTTAATGAACATGAAAACCTTAATACAATCTCCCCCCTTGGCCTTCTTTTACTAAGCTGCATTAAGTATCACATTTTCCTCATTGCATTTAAAGTTCACACCAGGAACCAATTTAGTTGCCCTTCTTTGCACTTTATTTCCAGACTTTCTATATCTGTCAATGTGACCCCTGTTGAGTCATCAGCTCTCAGTGCCCGTCTATCATTAGCCCAGGCAAGGAGTATGAGTCACAGAGAGATGGATGAGAGAGTGAGAGACAGAGTGACAAAAGGCTCCGTCACCTTTCACCCTCCGCATTATGGCCCCTCCCTCTTCCCCCGCTGTGTCACCAGTTATTGGCCCCTGTGGTGCAATGCAATTAGGGATTCAGGGATTATAACAGTCACCTCTCTCCCTCTGTCTCTGTCATCTCTCTATCTCTCTCCTTCTCTCTGTCTTCCCTCTCTCTGTCTCCCCCCTCTCTCTCTATCCTCGAACCATGTGTAAACTGCACTGTCGCACGTCTTTCCACGCCTATCTTGCAAAAGAGATTTTAATCTCAGTGAGACTAACCTGGTTAAATAAAGGCTAGACAAAATGAGGAAATTAATCATCAAATCATACAGCGTATAAAAATCATATATAAGCACATGCACCTGTTCCCTTTCACTTCAGCTGCCGTGGAAACGGGCTCTCAGTTCAGGTGCTGTGAAAACGGGATTTTACTTATGTGACTCACTAAGCCAGACTGTAGCTTTGTCCCACAAAGAACAAAAATGCTGCCGCAAGTAGGGTGACCAGATGGCCAGATATATGAGCATTTCCCCCGACTCAGTTTGTCCCCATAATTACAGTGAATGTACAGTACCTGGTCCGCAATCGCAATCTCCATCCCCCCTGTCCCGCCCCCCCCGCTCCCGGTTTGCGATCCCAACTCCGACCCCACCACCATGTGCTTGTCCCCATTTTATTCCCTTCTCACCTGGTTACCCTGGTAACGAGCGAGACTAGACCAGGTCCATTGGGCTGGCACAGCACAAGGCCTGTCTGAAGCCTCTCTACTAAACCGTCAGTTCAGCATTGACTGCAGCTACAACAGTCACAGATACTCGGGCACATCCCTCTATCGATCGATATTCTAACACACGGCTATCCCTGTGACGTGTTCTATGGGCTGCAGGGCGATCGCTGTGCATGTAACGGTCTTAACGCCGTGGAACCTCCCAACACCTAGGCAGCCATATCTAATCACGCCCGCAGATTATATGGATTTAGGAAAAGTTGTTGTGGAATGATGTCGTCTCCTTCCACGGCGATGATGACTAATAAGGAGGAGGAAGGTTACCGGAGGGGGTTTGAGATGAAACCGAATTAGCGATGATCTCATTCCCGGCAGCAACGATGACCTCACCCCCCATGCTCACTCATGTCTGTCAATACGGGCGCTTCCGAATGACCTCATCACTCACGCATATCGCCCCGGCACATTAGTCCTGTCGGGTCACGCACTTGATCTGACAAGCTGAAAACTGTACGTCTTCAGACTGAAAGAGATGCCTACAGGCACCAGTCAGTGTGTATCTAGGCCCAGAGCCGTCCAATAACCACCCACAATAACCACAGGACTTCGTTATAAAAGCATTCACAGCAGGTGTGGGTGTGACGTTGCTCTTTGCTTCTGGTGAAGAGAGGAAAAACAGGTGTTCACATGTGTCCTGCATAAACTCTGTATAAAGTTTGTCACGGTACTCATCATGGCTGACTCACACACATGCACACACAGACGCGCACACACACCAGACTGCATGTCCACCCATACACTAACACCAGACTACACACACACACACACACGTACGCACACACACACCTATTACGCACTATGCAGTCTTCCTGGGATGGTTCTTCCCTTCCCCCACTATATATTACCTATCTATATATGATCTATCTTCCTATTTATAATATTCAGCACTCATCTACACATAGAATAATCACACGCAGCACATAGCATGAAGTCGACATATGTATCCCTACACACACACACACGCACACACGCGCACACACGCACGCACGCACAGGCACACGCACGCACGCACGCACGCACGCACGCGCACACACACACACACACACACGCACACACACGCACCTTTTCTATACACATACATTTCCCCTAAGTAGAATTCTAGGTCAGACGTGACTATGCATAGGGAATGGCTAAGGGGGTAGATCATGTTTAGAATGCCAGCATTCCCTACAGGACCCCATAAATGTGGAATATTGGAATGGCAGTTTTGGAAAAAATCCTCACTGATTGCACCTGCTGTTGTTGCCTGGTTTTTGAGAATGTACCCGGGGTTCGGCTGGGGGTGGCGATCACTACACCAAACCCCCCCCCCCCCCCATCTCCTAGAGCTGTACACACACACTCCAGGTATATCTCTCTGCTGCACACACACACACACACTCCAGGTACCCCCAGCAGTGACCCCATCTCGGCGGGGAATGTCAGTCTGTTACCACAGCTGCCCCTGAGGTAGATACAAAGATAATGGTGTGTGACATTACCTCAGTGTGCCATCACTACCACACACACACACACACACACACTCAGTCTCACACACACACACACACACGTGCGCGCACACACACACACACACACACACACACAGACACACAGACAGACACACACACACACGTGCGCACACACACTCAGTCACACACACATACGCTTAAACTCAAGGACAATGATTGAGTGCAAATGCATTTGGACAGAGTGAGACACAGAGTAGAGATGAAAATTGAAACAGAATTGCTCTGGATAGCAGTGTCTGATAAATACCTAAAGGTAATGTTTTTTTTTGGAGGTTTGGATTGTTTCGCTTTGAGCTTTGATAGCGGCGAACGGAATTTTGGCACAAGCCGCTGGGGTTGCCATGGTGATGGACCCGGCAGAATTGCCTCCATACCACCCGGCACTTTCCTTCTGTGGTTTGCAAAACAGACAATAGCAGTAATGAACCGACGATTCCCTCCCTCTCTCTCTCCTCTTTCTTTCATTTTCCCACTCACTCTATCACCTGGGGAGGGGTCTAAAGGGCCTTGTGCACCTGTGCCCATCTCCTTGGTCCCTTCCTGTGTTCTGCTATCACTATTTTCATGTGCTCCCAATTGGGGGGGGGGGGGGTTTCCAATTAGAGCCAGCCAGCCTTGACCACCTTCTCAGGACTCACACGCTCTGGCGGTCCAACAGACAAGGTCGGCCGCGGCACGGCACGGCACGGCACGCAAGATGAGCTCGCACGCAAATAAGAACCACAAACATAGGACTGCAAACATAGAACCGCAAACATAGAACCGAGGCCTTTGCCACAGTGGGGAACCTGAACATATCAAGGTTATTCGGTCGGTTGGGGTTACCCCTGGCTACTCTCCACGGCAACAAGGCTGCAGACGCTGCAGTGGAATGTGTGTGAAAGGGGGGCGGGTTCGTACGCGCAGCGGGGGACGGGTTTGGACACGCGGGTGGGGGGGGTCCTCTCCTGAACCTTGCCGAGGGCGCAGTTACCGCGTAGCGCACGGGGACTCCTCTCCTCACGCGACGTAATTGGTATTCGCTCCCCATCCCGACGACAGACCGCATTTCGCTCTTGACAGCGCGGCCGTGAGGCGATACCACTACACGAGGTGGAGATGGAGGGAATGAGGAGAGAGAGAGCGAGAGACAGAGGAGGAGAAGGAGAAGAGAGGGAAAGAGAGAGGGAGAGAGAGAAAAACAGACAAAGAGAGGGGGAGAGAGAGGAAGATAGAGAGAAAGAGAAAGAGAGAAAGAGAGAAAGAGAGAGGTGTTCTCTCTGTAAATGAACACACAGCTTGTCTCGGTGTGTGCGGTGGCTCTGGAACATTCTCCATAATCACCTCAGCCTCTCGTGGGAAGACTCCTGCAGGAAGTGAAGCAGCCTCTGGCCTCAGTCCAGGACTGGAGCGGGCTGCAGATGCCGTGGGAAAAGCCCGGTGTTACCTGGGCACCCTTACACAAACAGCACGACCCTTTCACCCGTGCCCCCAAACCTGCGCCCCAAACCAAAGCCCTGCAGAAAGAACACGTTACTGAAATCACAGTACTGAAAACAGAAGTGTGCGCTATGTAGTGTGGATACTAGAGGACACTAGAACACGTTACTGAAATCACAGTACTGAAAACAGCAGCGTGCGCTATGTAGTGTGGATACTAGAGGATACTAGAACACGTTACTGAAATCACAGTACTGAAAACAGCAGTGTGCGCTATGTAGTGTGGATACTAGAGGACACTAGAACACGTTACTGAAATCACAGTACTGAAAACAGCAGCGTGCGCTATGTAGTGTGGATACTAGAGGATACTAGAACACGTTACTGAAATCACAGTACTGAAAACAGCAGTGTGCGCTATGTAGTGTGGATACTAGAGGATACTAGAACACGTTACTGAAATCACAGTACTGAAAACAGCAGTGTGCGCTATGTAGTGTGGATACTAGAGGATACTAGAACACGTTACTGAAATCACAGTACTGAAAACAGCAGTGTGCGCTATGTAGTGTGGATACTAGAGGCTTTACCTTTACACATACTAATGTAAGATGTTCTAAAGTGCAAAAAGAATCTCTAATGATACAATTTACAATGTAGTCATTTAGCAAATCCTTGTTATTTTTATTAGTTATTTATCAGTTACTTCCATCTGTAAGGAACAATACACAGTGGACAGACTGTATGGATTTTTTAACGGATGTAGAATCTATGTTTCAGCTGCCTGCAAGCTTATTGATGCGCAAGTTATATTGCGTGCGTAATTCTGTTATTACAAACATGAGAAAATGCTGAAGAGCTCTGCTGCGGTGGAAACAGGAAACAGGAAGCAGATGCCACTCCTGTAGAGTGAAAGCGCCCAAAAAGAAAGAAAAGAGACCATATTAACGGCCAGAGCGGAGGGACGGAGGTCCAGAAAGTCGAAACGCAGAGAGGAGCGGCTGGGCTCATCTTCCCCAAGCTCTGGGGCGGTGGAGAGATGATTTATAAATCGATACGGAGCGGAAACCGTCCTGCCGGGGGACAGGCGCTGAAACACCAGCTCTCAGCCACAGAAATTGATTGCATTTTGAATGAAATAATGTTTTTCATTATACATTCATTGCAGCTGTCCAGACATCTCTCAGTCTGTCTGTGTCTGTGTCTGTGTGTGTGTGTGTGTGTGTGTGTGTGTCTCAGTTTGTCTGTCTGTGTGTGTGTCTCAGTTTGTCTGTCTGTCTGTGTGTGTGTGTGTGTGTGCGCTCATCCTGGCTTGGTTCTGCATGGTGTGTGTGTGTGTGTGTGTGCGTGTGCTGGTCCTGGCTTGGTTCTGCATGGTGTGTGTGTGTGTGCGTGTGCTGGTCCTGGCTTGGTTCTGTATCGGTGTGTGTGTGTGCTGGTCCTGGCTTGGTTCTGTATCAGCGTGTGTGTATGTGTGTGTGTGTGTGCTGGTCCTGGCTTGGTTCTGTATCAGCGTGTGTGTATGTGTGTGTGTGTATGCTGGTCTTGGCTTGGTTCTGTATCAGCGTGTGTGTATGTGTGTGTGTGTGTGCGCTGGTCCTGGCTTGGTTCTGTATCTGTGTGTGTGTGTGTGTGTGTGCTGGTCCTGGCTTGGTTCTGTATCAGCGTGTGTGTATGTGTGTGTGTGTGTGCTGGTCCTGGCTTGGTTCTGTATCGGCGTGTGTATGTGTGTGCGTGCTGGTCCTGGCTTGGTTCTGTATCGGCGTGTGTGTGTGTGTGTGTGCTGGTCCTGGCTTGGTTCTGTATCAGCGTGTGTGTGTGTGTGTGCGTGCTGGTCCTGGCTTGGTTCTGTATCAGCGTGTGTGTGTGTGCTGGTCCTGGCTTGGTTCTGTATCAGCGTGTGTGTGTGTGTGTGTGTGTGTGTGTGTGCTGGTCCTGGCTTGGTTCTGTATCAGCGTGTGTATGTGTGTGTGTGCTGGTCCTGGCTTGGTTCTGTATCAGTGTGTGTGTGTGTGTGTGTGTGTGTGTGTGCTGGTCCTGGCTTGGTTCTGTATCGGCGTGTGTGTGTGTGTGTGTGTGTGTGTGTGTGTGTGCGTGTGTGTGTGTGTGTGCTGGTCCTGGCTTGGTTCTGTATCGGCGTGTGGAATCTCTCCATCCCTGTCCCTCTCAGTGCGCTTGTTTAACATGCGTGACCAAACGCAGAGCGGCTCTCCAGTGCTGCCAATGCCCCTTAATCACAGGGATGAAGTGTGCTCCAGCGTCCCAGTCTCCATTCTGCCCCACACACACACACACACACACACACACACACACACACGCTACATTGATCTTACCGCCAACTGCTAACATATTCATAACATTTCAAATACTTGTGTTATATGAGCCGAGCAAGTGATGGTTTTTACCATCTACCCCTCATGCAATTCTACAACAGTCCTGTAGATATTGGGATGAATTATGGGTAATACAGGATGTGCTTTGATAAGAATGTCTGAGGGAAAGCCCTGGGTATTGAACAGGCCACGTACTGGAGATCTACTTGCGATTGTGTGTGTGTGTGTGTGTGTGTGTGTGTGTGTGTGTGTGCGCACATGCGTGTGTGTATGTTTCCCACTTTTCCTTGGATATTCTCCTTTTCCTCATCTGGAGTTCACAGACCGGCATTCCAGCCCTGATCTGGCTCAGATATTCCCAGTTTTCCTGTTTCGGAACGTCTTTGTGACATCGTCTCTGTAACAAGCAAATTGTAAAAATATAATTTAACTTAACTGAATTTTGTACTTTTTTTTTTAATCAATCACACCCTGTATGTGTATGTGTATGTGTGTGTGTGTGTGTGTGTGTGTGTGTGCGTGCGTGCGTGCGTGCGTGCGTGCATGTGTGCGTGTTTGCAGATGCAGTAGTCAGTGGCGGGTGATAAGTTGGGTGGCGTTCATCGGCTTTGTGTTGTAGCTATTGGCTGCAGATGACGTATCTGTTTATGAGAAAAGCACAACAGCTTGCCGGATTACTGGAGGAGTGTCCATATGGAAGGCAGGCTGGTGTATGTTACTCTTACCAGTCAGACCAGCATGCTAGATCTGGGTATCTTTATCTTATTACGTATAGACTGTGTTTGATAACACAAGGAGTACAATCATTATCCAGACATCCTGTATTTTAATCATTTTGTGTAAATTTACATAACGGAAATGCACATATAATTTAGTCACACAGTAAGGAAGGCCAGATGTCTGGAAAATAGATATTACTTTCAAATCAATACTGTGCTAGAAGAGATTGTTTATGAAACCAATCCTACCTGGACATTATATTACATTACATTACAGACATTTAGCAGACGCTCTTATCCAGAGCGACTTACACAGCTTTTTGCATTTTTACACAGTATCCTTTGATACAGCTGGATATACTGTATACTGTAGCAATACAGGTGAAGCACTTTACTCAAGGGTACAAGGGCAGTGTCCTACCTGGGACTCAAACCTTTCATGTCATAAATGTGAGAATGTGAGAAAATTAGATAAAGTGTAGTATAGCAAACAAGTTTTCATCCTAAGATCCCATTGATAGGTTCATAGCACTTTTTAGTCCACACTATGCAGTCACTATAAGGATGTGACTAGAAGCAATAAATTATACATTATAAAAGAAATAATGCAAAATTCCTAATGCATCTGGGAAGCTATTTAAGGCAGAGAATTCCCGGCATTCCAAGTCCGTTGAAAAGGACTCTCTGTCGGCCGGTCGCGAAGCTGAGTATCTCACGGACGTACACGTACACGCTAACCACCGCCAACCACACAAATGCTAGTGACATTTAAGACAGATCATGGCTATTAATATTACAGATAAATGAAACCAGGGGTATTCGGAATACTGGGATATTATTTCTGTACGGACAGTCAAGCAGCTATGTTGAGTACAAACATATGATTTATACGTACTTTTACCACTACACTTATTCACTATAATGGGTGTTGTGTTACAAAACTTGAATGACAGAAAGGGATAGAGAGAGGGAGAGGGAGAGAGAGATAGAGGGGCAGACAAAGAGAGAGAGAGAGAGAGAGAGAGAATGACACAGAGAGCATGAGAGAAAGTGTGAGTAATCCTGGCTCGCTGATTTCTCCTGTGAGAAAGGGGATTTGTGCTCTTTTCATGAGTATTGACTTACATCAGCTGTGACATCACCACATACTGACTGCAGGCCTTGCTACAGTCATGAGGATTCTGGGTAGGAACTGGAGGGGTCACAGATGCACACATACACACACACACACACACACACACACACACACACACACACACAGTTTTACAAATACAGACAGAGACGCACGCACACAAACATACCGACACACACACGCGCACGCACACACACAAACGCGCACACACACACACACACACACACACACACACACACACACACACACACACACACACACACACACACACACACACACACAATCTTGTGCGCCTATACATACACCATTAGGTTTCAAAATTCTCTAAAAAGGGTACTGATCAAATATTCATGGACATGAGACTAATTCTTCATTTGCTTTTTGAAAAAATAATTAGCACAGCTTCCTGGAACCAAAGAAATCAAAAAGCTTGAAAATGCTGCATGCTACAATCTTCCCCTTTTAATCTCAAATCCTCAGTGTCACAACAGAATCAACACGATGTCTGACTCTGACTGGGCAATTTGTGTTTATTTGGGTTAGTCTTGCCCCCCCCACTCCCACCCCCCGACCCCCCGATCCCCGGCTCATCTCCACAGGTCTGGGAATATACCAATTAGTGCAATTAGTGCAAAACACAAGCACACGCTGCACTGATTAATTCCTTCTAATCTGTGTGCAAAGAGCAGTTCCATTTAGTGGAAAAGAGCATTTTAAGGCTTTTCTGAAGGAGAAAGAGACTCCCAGTGCGGCGTCTGCTGCCTGGCTGCTGATTGGCCGAATCGTCTGAATAACCACAATGCAATAATACACGGGTAGCATATCCACATTCAAATAAACAAACAAACAAACGCAAACACAAAGCACACGTGCTGAGAGCAGTGTGCTGAGAGCAGTGTGCAGAGAGCAGTGTGTGAGAGCAGTGTGCTGAGAGCAGTGTGCTGAGAGCAGTGTGCAGAGAGCAGTGTGCTGAGAGCAGTGTGTTGAGAGCAGTGTGTGAGAGCAGTGTGCTGAGAGCAGTGTGCGCTGAGAGCAGTGTGCAGAGAGCAGTGTGTGAGAGCAGTGTGTGAGAGCAGTGTGTGAGAGCAGTGTGCAGAGAGCAGTGTGCAGAGAGCAGTGTGCTGAGAGCAGTGTGCAGAGAGCAGTGTGCAGAGAGCAGTGTGTGAGAGCAGTGTGTGAGAGCAGTGTGCTGAGAGCAGTGTGCTGAGAGCAGTGTGCTGAGAGCAGTGTGTGAGAGCAGTGTGCTGAGAGCAGTGTGCAGAGAGCAGTGTGTGAGAGCAGTGTGTGAGAGCAGTGTGCGAGAGCAGTGTGCTGAGAGCAGTGTGCTGAGAGCAGTGTGCAGAGAGCAGTGTGCTGAGAGCAGTGTGTTGAGAGCAGTGTGCAGAGAGCAGTGTGCTGAGAGCAGTGTGTTGAGAGCAGTGTGCTGAGAGCAGTGTGCTGAGAGCAGTGTGTTGAGAGCAGTGTGTGAGAGCAGTGTGCTGAGAGCAGTGTGCAGAGAGCAGTGTGCTGAGAGCAGTGTGCTGAGAGCAGTGTGCAGAGAGCAGTGTGCAGAGAGCAGTGTGTTGAGAGCAGTGTGTTGAGAGCAGTGTGTTGAGAGCAGTGTGCTGAGAGCAGTGTGCAGAGAGCAGTGTAGTGAGAGCAGTGTGTGAGAGCAGTGTGCAGAGAGCAGTGTGCAGAGAGAAGTGTGTTGAGAGCAGTGTGTTGAGAGCAGTGTGCAGAGAGCAGTGTGCAGAGAGCAGTGTGTTGAGAGCAGTGTGCTGAGAGCAGTGTGCTGAGAGCAGTGTGCAGAGAGCAGTGTGCAGAGAGCAGTGTAGTGAGAGCAGTGTGTGAGAGCAGTGTGCTGAGAGCAGTGTGCTGAGAGCAGTGTGCAGAGAGCAGTGTGTTGAGAGCAGTGTGCTGAGAGCAGTGTGCTGAGAGCAGTGTGCAGAGAGCAGTGTGCTGAGAGCAGTGTGTTGAGAGCAGTGTGTGAGAGTAGTGTACTGAGAGCAGTGTGCAGAGAGCAGTGTGCTGAGAGCAGTGTAGTGAGAGCAGTGTACTGAGAGCAGTGTGCAGAGAGCAGTGTGGTGAGAGCAGTGTGTGAGAGCAGTGTACTGAGAGCAGTGTGCAGAGAGCAGTGTGCTGAGAGCAGTGTGTGAGAGCAGTGTGCTGAGAGCAGTGTAGTGAGAGCAGTGTACTGAGAGCAGTGTGCAGAGAGCAGTGTGTTGAGAGCAGTGTACTGAGAGCAGTGTGCAGAGAGCAGTGTGGTGAGAGCAGTGTGTGAGAGCAGTGTGCTGAGAGCAGTGTGCAGAGAGCAGTGTGCAGAGAGCAGTGTGCTGAGAGCAGTGTGCTGAGAGCAGTGTGCTGAGAGCAGTGTGCAGAGAGCAGTGTGCTGAGAGCAGTGTGTTGAGAGCAGTGTGCTGAGAGCAGTGTGCTGAGAGCAGTGTGCAGAGAGCAGTGTGTTGAGAGCAGTGTGCAGAGAGCAGTGTGCTGAGAGCAGTGTAGTGAGAGCAGTGTGCTGAGAGCAGTGTGTTGAGAGCAGTGTGTTGAGACACAGTCTATGGTAGAGAGCAGTGTGCTGAAAGGAGTGTGCTGAGAACAGGGTGTGTGTACAAATGTGCATACAAGTGCTTGTGAATGTAGATGTGTCTGTGTGTGTGCAAATGTGTATGTGTATGAACGTAGGGGTGTGTGTGTGTATGTGTATGTGTGTGTGATAAAGATCATGTCTGTAGGTTTTTAAAGAGAAGTAACATAAAATTCTCCACAAAAAACAGGCACCCACAAGCTTATTTTGCCTCTCTCTCACCCCCCCCCACCCTTAGTGTGATGCTCAGTAACAAGTTGAGTCTCATCTCCTCTCAGAACCGCAGGTGACAGACAGAGAGAAAGAGAGAGAGAGGGGGGAGGGGGTGAGAGAGAGAGAGAGAGAGAGGAGGGGGTGAGAGAGAGAGAGAGAGAGAGAGAGGGAGGCCAGATATAAAGTGATGAATCACACGCTGTAGTCACAGGACCCATGACACGGTTCGACACATCGGCGCAATGTAAAACAGCTCGTTCCCCAAAGCTAGCGTTGAACCTAAAGTGCACTCTCTCCTTTTCTCGAGCGCTGTAATAATACTACATTTGTGTTCATGGCTTCACAATATACGCGGCAATAGAAACGGCTTAAACTGCAGGGCAGAAACGCTGAAGCAACGCTGACATAATGCCTCTTCACTGAAACGAGCCCTACACAATGTGGGTTCAGATGTTTATGCAATTGAATGAGCCAATTTTCACTCAGATCATATTCCACGTTTCAATTTTAAAGTCATAACAATTCATAACACCTGTCGTTACTAACGTTAAAAAAAACCCCCACTGTAAACCAGAGCCACAATTTCCCAGTTTATCTATCAGACACATTTGTCTCTTCATAAATGAAATTAAATTTCATACAGTTACTTTCTACATGTTTTTACAATATATAATTCATATGTAATTATGATTTATAATGCATAATAAGATATAACATTCCTTACATGAGTATATAAGTTGAAAGGCAGTCCAATGCCCCATGCAGCAGAGTGATGGGGATACTGTTCTGCTGAAGTTGCTGTCCTTTGGATGAGGCAATAGTGCACACTCCTGTCTCACGGCTCATTAAAGATCACATGGCCCCAATACCCCCCTACATCCTCTACATCTGATTGGCTACAAAGTCATTTAGAATAGAATAGAATATCATTCCCTACATCTGATTGGCTACACAGTCCATTTTATTTCCTACCCACATAAAAAGGAGGTGTGTGGGCGGTGAGTGATAGAATAAAAGGATGAGGGAGGTGAGTAGGAGGTGAATGATGTATTCCTCGCGTGAGGGAGAAGTGTGAGCGTAGCGGCAGTAGCGGCTTTAAGGGCTCGGCGGTGAGGATTACCATCGGGGATCCTAGCCTGCTCCTCGTGATATTAAACCTGAAACACACACTGCGCCTCCTCTAGCAGGGCTCAGGGTGGAAATGAGGAGGTGCGGGGGGGTCCCCCCGCTCAGGTAACGCACCATGGAGGTGAAGAGGAGAATCGTGCTCTCGCGGCGCAGAGGGGGGGGGTTTGGGGGATTTTAGGAAGCCGACACGCGACCTGTGGGATTGGATCGCGTTACGGGGCGCGGCCGCGTTCTTCGTCATGGGGGCACCCTCACCCCTGCTCTCCCAGAGTCCTTTACCCAGGCTCTTCTGCAGTCCCCCTCAGGATCAAACACTACAAGCCCTTCAATAACAGCAGTTTAGCGGGAGCGACAAGCGCCAGTGCATTGCCCAAACCCAGAAGGGTGCCACAAGATCGCTCCGTGAGCGCAAAGCCAGGTATGGCGTGACTCAGAATCATTAGTACATGCTTACACTGGATCCCAGACCCCTATGGGTGGAAGAGAGCACCCAATATTGCTAGTTGCCGATGACCAATTTGTAAGCAAAAACACACGTAGGAGCCTAGGCCTCAGTTATAATCCCTCAGCGACCCCAGGAGCAATTATAATTGACGGCCATGTTGCGCAGAATCAAGCCGGGGCCACGTAAGGTAACCTTTGACCCACCTGGAAAAATCTCAAGAGGGAAAAACAGCTCAGCACAACTAAGTCACCGACTGTGGGAGTGAACTCCACCTTATTCCCTGCTGAAAAATAACAGCAATTTGCCATTTTATTAGGAGAAGATGTGGGTCAAAGAATTCAGTCAGACGCTTAAACAAGAGAGGTGAGAGAAGGCCTACCGTAGAGAAGCTCACCTGGGACCAATACCTGTATGAGTCCAGTAACAACCCCCTGCCATCTGGCCTGCTGAGGAACAAACCCCCTGCCATCTGGCCTGCTGAGGAAAAAAAGGGGATTTTATGAGGAGTTATGGCAACCCTCTATAGCAACTCACCCACCCATTACATTTACATGTTGTTAAAAGGAGCGTGGTAGTAAAAATGCTACCTGTGCCCCCAAGCAGGAACATGCAAAAGCCCTCACTGGTAGAAAGGTAGAAATGGATGCTTTTTGTACAGCTGGACTGAATGATTAATAGATTGCACAGACCTATCGGATTCTGAGTCATGTCACTTATAAATAACTGCAGAAGAGAAGACCTTTCAGACAGGCTATTATTACTGCTAAATAGTGTGTCTGCTGAATACATTCCCAAATAATCTGACTTCTAACCACCTCCGCTCTTAAAATATTAAACTCCAGATCGGAGAATTTTGTGCTTTTTTTCTTTGAAGGTTCATGATGACTGGCTGTCATAGGGCCAGATTCAGAGTTGTAAGTGGGACGCAAATGGGACTCACTCCCAAAATTCCACGTAGCTTAAGCTATTTGTGATTCAGACATTTGACTTATCTGCTGTTTTAAGCGTCTCTCCAGTACATACGCACCATTACGCGTGAGGGGTGGAGATTTAATGAAAATGAGGCGTGTCTGCAAGATAAGCTTATTCAGAGTTTTCACTTAATAATTATTTTCCCCGCAACTTTGTTTGGAAAAAAAGTGGTTTATGTCTAGCACCATCAATAGATGATTATAAAAAATACAGCATCTTTCGCAAAAATGGATATTAGAATGAGTGCATGTTCTTTGAAAATAATAATCTTATTAGTCTTATTTTTCTTTGTCTAGCTTGATTTTGTAGCCTACTTGTGTCAGCACAGCTTTTCCAAAATCATTCGGAAGCGCAAAGTAACTCCCCGCAGTGTAGAACTACCAGCATGGTAAAGTCTGTCTCCTTCCTGGCCACATCCTTCCAGTGTGTGACAGATGCACTCAAAAAAAATAAATTGTTGGACAGTGGTTGCAAGTAATGGGCTATTATTAAGTATATGTGACTTCAACTGGTTAAAGGGTAAGTTCGCTATTTTGGACCTTGGACCCTATTTGCGGTCTGTCTTCCATGAACCTGACACATTGAGTCCATTTTTTCGCTGATCGGTCCAGTATTGAGTTCGCTACAGATTTCCTGTAGGCTCTCACTGGGCTACAATAGAAGTAAACGGGGCAATTATAAATGTTATGGAAAAACAACGATAAATGTGCTTTTATTGCTCAGTGTGTATTCTTACGGTCTCAGTATGCTCTCCTGTGAAATGTAGGCTATCGCAAACGCAAACCGAACGTTGAAACAACAGTTCCATTTGAAACAAAACTATTTCTCCGACCGCACTACCTCGCACTGACTTCGGATAACATTACCTGCGCAACTTCTGCCTCTCTCTCTTCTCTTGCTCTCTTATCATCCATCTCTTGTAGTTCCGTGTCCGTGTATTCTGGCTCAAATCTGTAGCCAGTAACGTCAGTCAAAATCGAATTCTTCGTCTTCGTAATCATTATAGTAATCCATCATCCAAGTTTTTTTGTGCAAAGTGTAGCCTACGTTGCTGCAGGTAAACAAACGCAGACTGCTCACCTAGATAGTTTCGTAAACGGCCGGCACACCTTCCCGCTCCCCTACCCCCGACACATAGTACTCCGCGGGAGCAGCGAAAACAAGCAACAGAGAAATGCTTACTTCCAAGCCATGCCAACCACGTAAAAATGTTCGGATTGAGATACATTTCACAGGAGAGCATACTGAGACCGGTAACAATACACCCTGAGCTTCCCGTCTCATTTATTGTACATGAAAGCACATTTATTGTTGTTTTTCCATAACATTTATAATTGCCCCGTTGACTTCTATTGTAGCCCAGTGAGAGCCTACAGGAAATCTGTAGCGAAATCAATACTGGACCGATCAGCGAAAAAATGGACTCAATGTGTCAGGTTCATGGAAGACAGACCGCAAATAGGGTCCAAGGTCCAAAATAGCGAACTTACCCTTTAAGTTGAAGACGTCGCATATAGGCTATTATGTTCAACCACTGTACATGACTTTATTAGGTAAATCGTAAAAAAAAAAAATTAATTTAATTGTTTACTTAATAATATTGCGCGCAACCACTGTCCAGCGATTACTCTTCTGATTGTGTGATGGGTATATCCCAGTCGTCAATAGGAGCTATGATCATTTTATCAATGCAACGTATTAAAACAGTCACTGCCTTCCCCATCACACAAGAGCAACTACGATGCGCAAAGGCAGGATTTTACAAAAGGCAAATGCGGTTATTAAAGGCACTGTCAAACACGTTGAAAATGGATACCCCCATACACATTTTTTTAGTATCTCAGTTTGCGTTAAATCCGCGCATGAGAGGCACTTAAGCACATGACTTTGGTTGGCCATCTCTGAATCCGGCCCATAACTTTAGCAGAGAAATCAGAGTCAGCCCCCCGTCAAAACTGCCTTTAATACATGCTGGTCTGCAATTAGCATTAGTGCCACAACATGGACTAAGTAGTTTAACCATTTTAAGAGCAGGTTTTTTGGAATGTTTAAAAAAAAAAAAAATTCTAAGTCAGTGTTCTGGAACTCCATCGCTTTCAATCACCAGTAGTGATTATTACATCAGCATTAGAATGTTCAGTTAAGAACATTCTAATCTCGTATTTGTGATCTTACACCTTAAAGGGTTAAGAACAGAAACCTACAACATAAAGTCAGGTGCAATAGCAGGTACCAGGAGGGAGATTGAGAATTCAGTGCTTTAAATAGCCAATGAGTTTGAGGACAGAGGGTCATTATTAAGATATGATGAATGGGTTCAGCTTTGTCGAGCTGAGATAGTGTGTAAACAGGTGTGTTTACAGCCAATTATACACCTGTGTAGCAAGGGCCAGCGCTTTAGTGGGGCCACCTGACGTGCCATTTTAATTAGATTTATTTTTAATTCTTTCGGGATACTGTTGGGAGTGAATGCTAAAACTCTGGAGTGGCTGTAACTAGGACAAAATCTTCAGGCAGTCTGAGAACTTTGAGGGTCAGTGGGGCGTTAGGAAGGAGGCGCAGTGCCCACACAGATAAGAAACAGGAAGGAAAGGCTATGGAGAGGACGTCTGCCTCAGAGAAAAGGCCCACAGCATCAAAGAGATCCACACAGCCTGGGACCTGCCCTTGGCTTGGCAACGGCACCCCCCGCCCCCCCGACCCTACTTCCTGATCCCGATTGTGACATCACACACACATGGTTACCGGGGTTATCGCAGAGAAGCCAACATTCCGCGTGTGAAGTAGCAGTTCCTTTGATCCCCCAGGATGCCCAGGGGTGAGAGGCGAGCGGGCTTTACTCTGGGACTGTTCCTGCGATACTCTGGGAGACACTTCCACATCTTACGCTTTAGTTTGCACATTTACCCAACCGTAGCTCTGGGTTCATTCTTACTCTGTGTGTGTGTGCACGTGTGTATCTGCATGTCTGTGTATGTATCTACGTGTGTGCACATGTGAGTATCTGCACGTGTGTGTGTTTGTGTGTACAAGTGAGTATCTAGGTGTGTGCGTATGTACTGTCGCATGCGATTATCTGCAAGTGTGCATACGAGTGCCTGTGTGGTGTGTGTGTGTGTGTGTGTGTGTGTGTGTGCACACATGACTATCCATGAGTGTGTGTGTGTGTCTCTGTATGTGCGAATGTGAATATCAGTGTGTGTGCATGTGTGTACTTGCGCACGTGAGTATCAGAGTGTGTGTGTGTGTGCGCGCACGTGAGAATCAGTGCGTGTGTGTGTTGGCTTGACAGAAAGGGGACTGCAGGCCTGACGGTTAGAACCCGTCCCCTCTGCTTCTCACTGATCCACTGACTGCGTGGCATCAGAAGCAGGAGGACTGCAGGCCTTCCAGAGACTGCTCTGCTCATAGCGGCCTTCACATGTAATCCATACTGACGTGTTCATAGCATGTAGTACAGCGTCCAGGCGTGTATAGATCACGTTCCAAAGCACAAACACTCACCCGAAACGGGCGGTGCCCAAACAAAACGAACACGCTTAAAAAAGAGAAGAGAAAAGAGCACATGCAAACTCCTACATGCGCTGAAACATGCGCATGAACATAGCGCCGTTCATTATTGCAATTATTCTGCATGCGCATGAACATAGCGCCGTTCATTATTGCGATTACTCTCCGCTACGTCGCAGAGACAGAAAACCTGGCAGAGGAAATGCATTCCCCTCTGGGGCACTGGGGCTTCTCCTTCTGTGTGATGAATATGTAGTTTTTATGTTATGGATTTGTGGATATGACTAAAGGGCATCACATAATCCCTGCACATGATTATCCCGTCCTTTCTGTCACAGTGAACCGGGAAAACCCAGTAATGAGGACATTGCAGTGTCGGTTAGTCAGCTTCTACTACATGTGATGGGCTATCTTACTCCTTATCGTGCTTTTGGATTATACCGTGTGTGTGTGTGTGTGTGTGTGTGTGTGTGCACAGAATCACTACAATATACAGGTATCTGTGTCCATGTGGGTGCTGTGTCACTATTTTGCGCACACCTGCGTGTTTCTTAGGGTGTGTTTTTTTGTAATTGTGTGCATCAGTGAGTGTGCCTGTGAATTTGTATGTGAGCGCATGTGCGGTTTTCTCACGGGGTGTATATTGGCAATTGTGTGTGCGCACGTGCGTGCGCACGTGTGTGTGTGTGCGTGTGCGAGCATGTGTGTTGCGTGTACTGCCAACCCCCCCCTGTCTGTGAGCGCTTTGCCATTCTAGCTCGTTGACCTACCTTGCTATGATTACGCAAAACAAACTGAAAAACGTCCAATCGCAGTGTGCCGTCATTGAAGGAAGAGCGCGTTACTCCACTCCACTGAAATGGCTGTAAAGAGTGTGGCAAAAACGCTGTCCAATCAAATCACAGCTCAGCCTTTTCCACTCAAGCCTCAGAGAGCACTGGTGAGTCATATGGCCTGAGGAGTGTCAAAACAAAAACAAACCGTGTTCTGCAAAAAAAAAAAAAAAAAAAAGTCCTTAACCATCTTAAATCCCGCTTAGGAAGAGGAACGGTGGTTTTTCGCTCAGGGTAATGTGTTGGTGAGTAATCAAATCATTATGTAATGAAGGATTAACTTGGACTGCTCGCAAATTTGCCTGTTTAAACGTGAGTGAGACAAAGAAGAAAGTATCCAATAACGTGATTTGCACAACCACAATCAAGCAAGCTTAACACTGCACACTCAAACATGACTAATGATGCCATCACTTTTCTGCAGAAATATAGATTACTTATAGTAAAGTGTACACATGGACAATTTCAAATGAAAACAGGAACAAATATTTGAAAATCAGAAGAATGTGCACTAGGGCAGATGGGAGACAAGAAAAACTGAAAGGACAGGAAATATTCAAAATTTGACCCTTGGTATCCCACCACTCCCTGAAGACGCGAAGCTTACGGAGCTAGTTTTGGCAGACAACTCGAGAAGCGCCAAATCACCGTCAGCTCACAAGATGCTCACATCTTAAATTGGAGGGCTATTCAACCGTACCTGTTCATGCTTCACTCATTCTGCCGTGCTGCTGCTGCAATGCTATGCTGCTACCTGCGCTTGGCTAGCCACGCCCCGCTTACTCCTGCATGTATGCCTTCCCCCAAGGCATCCTTCCAGCACCCCGTATTTCGCTTGGCTGGCTTATACTAAAACATGTGATGCAAACAGGAAGTGATGAGGCAGAAAGTTGCATTCACACGTTAAATCTCAATAAAACATTGTTTATCCTTGTTTTTTCGTCTTGATACTATAAGACTTGGTGGGACTGAACAGTAAACAGGAAATAAACATAATGCTATGTCTTCAAAAGTCGGGTACCGACTTTGTCATTTGTGGGGTCGCTGTATAAAATGTAAGAAAATATACTACCTTTTTTTATTTTTTATCTTTGATTTGTTTGTGTGCGATTCTGGTGGGATACAGGTTGTAAACTTCACAAACTTTCACTTACCTCTCAAAAATGAGAAGCTTCGCACAGATTTTTTATATTTAGGGATAAAAGACTCATCAATTAAGGTGAAACACAAAGTGTGAACATTCTTGTATTACAATAGTTTTGTGTTGGTTTTGTGTACAATAGTTTTGTGTTGGTTTAAACCGCTGGCGTCAATTTAACCCCAAACATAGAAGACAACATCATTTCAACATAATATGAAGGTCAATTCAATTGTGAGTTGTCTGACGAAAATGTCAATACTGTCAAATCAGATTTTTGTATCCATGGAAACTGCTCTGCATCACCTGTGGAAATGAGAGCAGGTGAACCTGTGGACGGAATGCCTTTCGCACGGCACCCTTCACACGGTTTGATTCAGCTCAGTAAAAAGTGTTTACGGGAGTGCTTACGATGAGCTTGCGTGCCATTTCCTCACCTCAGGTCATACACGTTCTTTCCGACACAAGGGGTGCGTCGCAATACTCCATCTCCTCTCCTCCGTGCCCCGGAAACCGATCTTTGTGTCCTAACCTAATGTTGCTGAGTACATATTAATTGTTACATATTAATGAATGTCTCGACGCAAACTGCAATGTCAGGTACATTGTATACTGTACATGCAACTACTTGTACTTGAAACGTACAGGCAGTTTTGCATATTTCTGGGTAGGAAACGAGTGGAGGAAAGGAGGTGAGGAGTGAAGAATATTGGGAGGCGCCCAAGAACTCATGCCTCTGCTCCGCCATAGTGTTAATTCACCACAACCCCTGTTCACCTACAGATCTATGGAGCTGACAGATACCAGTTAGACACCCCACCATAAACACAAAGCACAATCCCACGAGTAGCAGACAGGCTTCAGTACAGACCTGCTAAAGTAGGGTGACCATATATTGCATTTTTAAAAAAGAGGACAGGGGCGGGCGGGTGTTATGAACATAATACTAAAGCATTTTGTTAGATTACACATGGTCTGTAGAAAGAGCAAAACCTAACCGGACATTTTTAGGAATGTAGAAATTTCAACTGGGTGGATATTTTCGGTCCCAAAAGGAAGAAATGTCCAGGAAAAAGAGGACGTCTGGTCGGCCTAGCTAAAGAAGGCTCCACTTAATCTGGTCACAAAGGAACAGTCACTTTACCTTTGGCACTCCTCATTAGTGCTGATAATTCGGATGGCCATTAAAGCCTGATATATGCACTCAGAATCGTGGCCCTCCACACCTCAAGGCCCCCCGTTCACACTGGAGTGCTTTAACACCCCTAATAATAGCAATTATGCAGGGGATATATTTGATTGGGTCGGAATAAAAAAAAAAAAGAATTAAAAAAAAAAAGAGAGCGAGGTTGCAGCAGTGCAGGGTCATGTGATCTCAGATCCCTTCTGTGAACATCTTGATTTCTGTAGAATTTTGCACATTTGATGTGGAACTTGAGAGGGAGTGTTTCCATGGCAATGCTGACCTCATAGATGAAATAGATGCTTCAGAACACAAGGCCATGGAGTGCTTATTTTTCCTTCTTCCGCTCTTTCCCACAAGATATTTTCCCTCCTCAACATGTGATAAATGTAAAAAAAAAATGTAAATTGCAACCCTGTCACACCTGTTACCTTGCAGGCTGATAAATCTGTTGATTGCACAAAAAGAAAAACTGAACGAGAACGGATGTAATCTGCAATCGCGGCACACTGATCACCTAGGCGTGCAAAACCACAATCAGAGACGCCGGACGCCGTCGGTTCCATGGACCTCAGACGTCAGGAGGTACTCTCCGGGTGGTGGCGATGCGATAATGACCCTTTCACCCACCGTCGGGGTGCGTCGAGGTCCGCTGCCAAACTCAAAAGGGCTTCCCTTCGCCCCGCGGTTCACAGGGGAATACGAGCGACTTTGTGCGAACGGATGAAACGCGTAATTAGGGAGACATGCCTTCCTCACTGTGTCAGTTAATTACCCCCCAAGTGCTTTTAATATCCTTCTAATGAAAGGGTTGAGAGCGTCACGCAGGAGTGCGCTGGTCTGATTCTTCTGTGCACATCGCGCCAGGATGCTCTGCTTCTATTATCGCTACTCTGATGAGGCATTTATAATAATCGCCATCAGAGGGATTTATCACACTGAGTTCAGTCTTCTATAGATCTTTGCTCTCTCTCTCTCAAATATAAGTATAATCGTGCGAGCGCAATTCACCGTCTCGAAAAAGAACTGTTGGTAAATCACGGAGAACAGCTCGAGTTTGCGGCTCACGAAAACCGCCGTTGGCGCTGTGTTTGGCGCAGCTGTGAATATCCTCTCGATCTTTTTGTCCCAGATTAAGAACGAAAAAAACAAAAAAACAAAATGATGATCCCAGCAGGTGATTACAGGTTACAGGTGCTTGTCCCGCCCACCCACCTGGAGAGTGCAATCACGTCCCCATGACAACGGCATTGTCTGGGTTCTATAGCACCTGAGCACCTGTCTCAGTTTATGGGGGCGATACACTCAGACGTGGAAAAAAAAAAGTGTCATAAGCCCTTTCATTATATTTCTGCTATTATGCTAAAGGCTGCAGCATGGACACAGGGCATATGGGTCACACAATGTGCGGTGGAAGTATAGGCTATTTCTCCTGGGAAAACATAACAGTGGAATTAAACAAAATTAATATTAATAAATGAGCGCATTTATGTGAAGACATGACTTTTTTAGCAGCTAGTGTAACTGTCACATCCAAACACAGAAGAACACAAACAGGATGAAATGGCTCTCCAAACAGCAAGTTTGATTTCTACCTATCAAATAAACATCAAAAATATACAGTTGAAGTCGGAAGTTTACATACACTTAGGTTGTCATTAAAACTAATTTTTAACCACTCCACAGATTTCATGTTAGCAAACTATAGTGTTGGCAAGTCAGTTAGGACATCTACTTTGTGCATGACACAAGTAATTTTTCCAACAATTGTTTACAGACAGATAATTTCACTTTTAATTCACTATATCACAATTCCAGTGGGTCAGAAGTTTACATACACTAAGTTGACTGTGCCTTTTTAATATTTGGTTGCATATCCTTCGCATGCCATGACTTCCTGATGTCTGTGACCCAACAACATCAAAATACTCTTGATATGTTATTTTCTGGTACTTTAGGTCATGCACAAAGTAGACTGACTTGCCAACACTATAGTTTGCTAACATGAAATCTGTGGAGTGGTTAAAAATGAGTTTTAATGACTTCAACCTAAGTGTATGCAAACCTCCGACTTCAACTGTATGTGACAATATTCATACTAATTCACTA
>CM056393.1:2873901-2876401 GCA_029718625.1 Synaphobranchus kaupii
CCCTTCTATGACAGGTGAGAGACTGCTTTAGTGACTCTGAGGTCCAGACTATTGTTTGGCTATGAGACGCCACTTCACGGATTCACATAACAACCCGGCACCACCACCACCATACATACTTACATAGGACACTGCCAAAAGACAGGAAAGGGTACAGGTCTGGGCCCCCTGATTGGCTGTTTCTCCCTGGGTTTCCATGCCTGATTGGCTATTTCTCCCTTGGTTTCCATGGCTGATTGGCTGTTTCTCCCTGGGTTTCCATGGCTGATTGGCTGTTTCTCCCTGGGTTTCCATGGCTGATTGGCTGTTTCTCCCTGGGTTTCCATGGCTGATTGGCTATTTCTCCCTGGGTTTCCATGGCTGATTGGCTATAAAATGATTGGCTGATTGGCTATAAAATGCCTGTAATGTAATTTCTCCCTGGGTTTCCATGGCTGATTGGCTGTTTCTCCCTGGGTTTCCATGGCAGTTGCCTTAGAGGAGGAGGAGGAGGAGGAGGAGGAAGAGGGAGTAGAAGGTACAAGGCTGGGGGTTTAGGTGGTGGGCTTGTTTGAGATTGTCACTTGACGGTGAGATTGAACCACTGACCTTGTGTTCTACAAGTCACAGTGAAAACAAATCAGGGTAATTTACTGCAATATGATAGTTTCCACATGATGCTTCACCAGGAACAGAGCCCGATGGGGGGGGGGGGGGGGGGGCGAGGGAGCCAGGACTCGGCAGGCGCAGCCGAAGCGCTGACTCCACAGTTCACAAGGGGTCTGATGAGAAGAGCAGCTCGCGGCTTTCATTGTCTGGGCAACGAGATTTATTACACCCTCCCTTACCCATGACCACAGCTCAACCCGGCCCAGTAAACTGACCACAGCTCAACCCGGCCCAGTAAACTGACCACAGCTCAACCCGGCCCAGTAAACTGACCACGGCTCAACCCGGCCCAGTAAACTGACCACGCTCAACCCGGCCCAGTAAACTGACCACGGCTCAACCCGGCCCAGTAAACTGACCACAGCTCAACCCGGCCCAGTAAACTGACCACGGCTCAACCCGGCCCAGTAAACTGACCACGGCTCAACCCGGCCCCAGTAAACTGACCACAGCTCAACCCGGCCCAGTAAACTGACCACAGCTCAACCCGGCCCAGTAAACTGACCACAGCTCAACCCGGCCCAGTAAACTGACCACAGGCTCAACCCGGCCCCAGTAAACTGACCACAGCTCAACCCGGCCCAGTAAACTGACCACAGCTGAACCCGGCCCAGTAAACAAGACATGAGAAGTCATCAAAGTGATAATGCACAGGGGAAAGGCTGTGTGTGCATGTGTGTGTGTGTGTGTGTGTGCGTGTTTGCGTGAATGTTTGTGTGTGAGTGTGTGTGTGTGTGTGTGTGTATGAGTGTGTGAGAGAGATAGAGTATGAGTGATCTGTACATGTGTGTTTTTGTGTGTTTGCCTAATCTGCTGTGCGTGTGTGTGTGAGTGTTTGTGTGTGTGAGTGTGTGCGTGTTTGCGTGAGTGTTTGTGTGTGTGAGTGTTTGTGTGTGTGAGAGATAGAGTATGAGTGATCTGGACATGTGTTTTTGTGTGTTTGCCTAATGTGCTGTGTGTGTGTGTGTGAGTGTTTGTGTGTGTGAGTGTGTATGTGTTTTTGTGAGTCTTTGTGTGTGTGAGTGTGTGTGTGTGGGTATGTTTGCGTTGATGTGTGTGTGTGTGGGTATGTTTGCATTGATGTGTGTGTGTCTGTATGTTTGTGTGTGTGTGTGCGTGTGTGTGTGTGTGTGTGTGTGTGGAAAGAAGCCCTTTAGCTCTTAATTGAATTATGACTCCCCCGAGGCAGCCCCCAGTTAAACACCGTTAGCAGAAACAAACGGCGGACCGCCCTCACTGTCTCACTCGGTGTCTCCGTCTCTCTCAGCTCTCTCTCTCCTCTCTCTCTCTCTCTCTGTCTCTCTTTGATGCTACATCGCTTGGCTCCAGTCCCCTTGGCTCTCTCTCTGTCTCTCTCTGACGCTCCATCGCTAGGCTCCAGTCCCCTTGTCTCTCTCTGATACTGCATTGCTAGGCTCCAGTCCCCTTGTCTCTCTCTCTGTCTCTCTCTGATGCTCCATCGCTTGGCTCCAGTCCCCTCGTCTCTCTCTGACGCTTCATCGCTAGGCTCCAGTCCCCTTGGCTCTCTCTCTGTCTCTCTCTGACGCTCCATCGCTTGGCTCCAGTCCCCTCGTCTCTCTCTGACACTTCATCGCTAGGCTCCAGTCCCCCTTGTCTCTCTCTCTGTCTCTCTCTGACGCTCCCATCGCTAGGCTCCAGTCCCCCTTGGCTCTCTCTCTGTCTCTCTCTGACGCTCCATCGCTAGGCTCCAGTCCCCTTGGCTCTCTCTCTGTCCTCTCTCTGACGCTCCATCGCTAGGCTCCAGTCCCCTTGTCTCTCTCTGATACTGCATCGCTAGGCTCCAGTCCTCTCGTCTCTCTCTGACGCTTCATCGCTAGCTCCAGTCCCCTTG
>CM056393.1:2881427-2893927 GCA_029718625.1 Synaphobranchus kaupii
TGTGAGTCTTTGTGTGTGTGAGTGTGTGTGTGTGGGGTATGTTTGCGTTGATGTGTGTGTGTGTGGGTATGTTTGCATTGATGTGTGTGTGTCTGTATGTTTGTGTGTGTGTGTGCGTGTGTGTGTGTGTGTGTGTGTGTGTGTGGAAAGAAGCCCTTTAGCTCTTAATTGAATTATGACCCCCCCGAGGCAGCCCCCAGTTAAACACCGTTAGCAGAAACAAACGGCCGGACCGCCTCACTGTCTCACTCGGTGTCTCCGTCTCTCTCAGCCTCTCTCTCTCTCTCTCTCTGTCTCTCTCTGATGCTACATCGCTTGGCTCCAGTCCCCTTGGCTCTCTCTCTGTCTCTCTCTGACGCTCCATCGCTAGGCTCCAGTCCCCTTGTCTCTCTCTGATACTGCATTGCTAGGCTCCAGTCCCCTTGTCTCTCTCTCTGTCTCTCTCTGATGCTCCATCGCTTGGCTCCAGTCCCCTCGTCTCTCTCTGACGCTTCATCGCTAGGCTCCAGTCCCCTTGGCTCTCTCTCTGTCTCTCTCTGACGCTCCATCGCTTGGCTCCAGTCCCCTCGTCTCTCTCTGACACTTCATCGCTAGGCTCCAGTCCCCTTGTCTCTCTCTCTGTCTCTCTCTGACGCTCCATCGCTAGGCTCCAGTCCCCTTGGCTCTCTCTCTGTCTCTCTCTGACGCTCCATCGCTAGGCTCCAGTCCCCTTGTCTCTCTCTCTGTCTCTCTCTGACGCTCCATCGCTAGGCTCCAGTCCCCTTGTCTCTCTCTGATACTGCATTGCTAGGCTCCAGTCCCCTTGTCTCTCTCTCTGTCTCTCTCTGATGCTCCATCGCTTGGCTCCAGTCCCCTCGTCTCTCTCTGACGCTTCATCGCTAGGCTCCAGTCCCCTTGGCTCTCTCTCTGTCTCTCTCTGACGCTCCATCGCTTGGCTCCAGTCCCCTCGTCTCTCTCTGACACTTCATCGCTAGGCTCCAGTCCCCTTGTCTCTCTCTCTGTCTCTCTCTGACGCTCCATCGCTAGGCTCCAGTCCCCTTGGCTCTCTCTCTGTCTCTCTCTGACGCTCCATCGCTAGGCTCCAGTCCCCTTGGCTCTCTCTCTGTCTCTCTCTGACGCTCCATCGCTAGGCTCCAGTCCCCTTGTCTCTCTCTGATACTGCATCGCTAGGCTCCAGTCCTCTCGTCTCTCTCTGACGCTTCATCGCTAGGCTCCAGTCCCCTTGTCTCTCTCTCTGTCTCTCTCTGACGCTCCATCGCTAGGCTCCAGTCCCCTTGTCTCTCTCTCTGTCTCTCTCTGACGCTCCATCGCTAGGCTCCAGTCCCCTTGGCTCTCTCTCTCTGTCTCTCTCTGACGCTCCATCGCTAGGCTCCAGTCCCCTTGTCTCTCTCTCTGTCTCTCTCTCACGCTCCATCGCTAGGCTCCAGTCCCCTTGTCTCTCTCTCTCTGTCTCTCTCTGACGCTCCATCGCTAGGCTCCAGTCCCCTTGTCTCTCTCTGATACTGCATCGCTAGGCTCCAGTCCTCTTGTCTCTCTCTGATACTGCATCGCTAGGCTCCAGTCCCCTTGTCTCTCTCTCTGTCTCTCTCTGATGCTCCATCGCTAGGCTCCAGTCCCCTTGTCTCTCTCTCTGTCTCTCTCTGATGCTACATCGCTTGGCTCCAGTCCCCTTGTCTCTCTCTCTGTCTCTCTCTGACGCTCCATCGCTAGGCTCCAGTCCCCTTGGCTCTCTCTCTGTCTCTTTCTGACGCTCCATCGCTAGGCTCCAGTCCCCTTGGCTCTCTCTCTGTCTCTCTCTGATGCTGCATCGCTTGGCTCCAGTCCCCTTGTCTCTCTCTCTGTCTCTCTCTGACGCTCCATCGCTAGGCTCCAGTCCCCTTGTCTCTCTCTGATACTGCATCGCTAGGCTCCAGTCCCCTTGTCTCTCTCTCCGTCTCTCTCTGATGCTCCATCACTTGGCTCCAGTCCCCTCGTCTCTCTCTGACGCTTCATCGCTTGGCTCCAGTCCCCTTGTCTCTCTCTCTCTCTCTCTATGATGCTCCATCGCTTGGCTCCAGTCCCCTTGTCTCTCTCTCTCTCTCTCTCTGTCTCTCTATGATGCTCCATCGCTATAGGCTCCAGTCCCCTCATCTCTCTCTCTATCTCTCTCTGCGCTACATCGCTAGGCTCCTTCTCTCTGTATGTCTGGCGGTGGCCTGAGCCTTCTAATAAATGTCCCAGATTAAGTTATCTGATGATAGCGCCCTACTTCACCGGTTAACAGGAGGGGGAATTGCTTTCACAAGCCTTCTGAGTCAGGTCGCTGTACTGCATTTCATTTCGAGCGGAGATTGCTCCTCCAAAGTGCGTATATCACCCCGAAACAGGTGACTGAATCAATTCACCCCCCTGCTGGGGTACAACTTACATCACATGCCTAGCAGCCGACCCCCAAGCCCCTCACCGAAGCCAGCGGGTTTAAGGCCGACCAATCACAAGCAACTGTACTCCGCTCCGCTAACAGCCATGGTGGAGCTATTCTACGACAGCCATTATATATGGAAGAAGTCGCTCCAGAGTCATCTTGGAAATATAATAATAATATCCTTTGTTTCTCAGCGACCGCCAATTCCATTTTAATTCAGTCAATTCAGGAAATTAATTTAGATACATATAATTAAATAAATTAAATTAATAAAAAATATGTAAATACGCCTGGAAAATTATGTTAAATCAATTGGAGTAAGCTTCCCGTGGCGTAGCCTGTAGAGCGCTATCCACATGCTTATTGCTAGCCGTGACGTCGGCGGTTTGAATCCGACCGCACGAGCTTTGTCGCATGTCTCACCCTCTCTCCTCCTGTCTCTCTACACTGTGCTATCCAATAAAGAGCTGAAAAGCCCTAAACTATATAATACATGTAAAAAACCTGAATACAGATTAAATGTGGGCGTGGCATTCTTCGATGCTGCGTGCCGTTTCTTTCGTTTCTTCTTCTGTGGTGTCAGGAGGAGGGAAGAAGTGAGGGGAGGGGAGAGGGAGGGAGGGAGGGAGAGGATGTCCCGGGACGTAGTCTGAGACCAGGGCAGGTCTCCCTCCATCTGTCTGCATAAGCGCTGGGATCACCGGCGAAATGATCTGTAAAAGCCAGGGACTCAGGGCGCTCAATCAAAGCCCCACAGACGCGCGGCGCTCAGGCGTAAATCCACTCGCTTTCCCTGGTGGCGGCTGAGAGAGGGAGGCGGCGTGCGTCCATCACCGTTCCGCAGCTGAGTCCTCTCGCCCACTCTACTCTACCAAACGCATGCGGTCCTAACATGCTGCTCTCCACGCATACATGCACACACACACACACACACACATACACACACACGCATACACACACAGACACACGCATACACACTCACGCAAACACACGCATGCACACACACACATACACACACACACACACACAGACACACGCATACACACTCACGCAAACACACGCATGCACACACACACATACACACACACACAGACACACGCATACACACTCACGCAAACACACGCATGCACACACACACACATACACACACACAGACACACGCATACACACACACACACACATACACATGCACACACACGCAAACACACGGGCATGCATACACACACAACAAGCACAAGACGACAGAAACAAATGGATACACAGGCACACACACACACACATACACACACACACCCCTCCCCAACACAACTGCAGCTGGGTAATTGACAGATTGTGCAAGCCTGCATGTTTGGTATTGAGCTGCAGCCGCTGGGACTGTGGGCTCAAACGTTTGATTTATGTGGCCCCCTTTCCCACCCCCCTGATTGCTGGGCAATTCCATTCATTACAGAGTCGCCTCAGCAGCTCACGTCCCCGTAATTCCTCACAAGCTCCTGCGGTCCTCACAAGCTCCTGCGGTCCTCACAAGCTCCTGCGGTCCTCACAAGCTCCTGCGGTCCTCACAAGCTCCTGCGGTCCTCACAAGGTTCCCGTCTCCAAACACGGAAAAAACGCCACTCCGGGCCACAGGCTCTTACGGGAAGAAATTGGAAAAGCGGAGCGCTCAGAAGCTCAGATTTAACACAGCCCGATGAGGAGAGGCACCACCTATATTACACCTCCTTTCCCACTGAGGAGGTCTATAGTTACACTCCTCACTTTTAAGGCAAGGCTTGGTCTAGCAATCTCTTTAAAAGCATGCAACACACTCCCTTAGACCCTCAACAACACACCTCCTCACTGTCCCTCAGATCCTCAACACACACCTCCTCACTGTCCCTCAGATCCTCAACACACACCTCCCCACTGTCCCAGACGACTTAAAAACACGCACCTCCTCACTGTCCCTCAGATCCTCAACACTCACCTCCTCACTGTCCCAGACGACTTAAAAACACGCACCTCCTCACTGTCCCAGACGACTTAAAAACACACACCTCCTCACTGTCCCAGACGACTTAAAAACACGCACCTCCTCACTGTCCCAGACGACTTAAAAACACGCACCTCCTCACTGTCCCAGACGACTTAAAAACACACACCTCCTCACTGTCCCAGACGACTTAAAAACACGCACCTCCTCACTGTCCCAGACGACTTAAAAACACGCACCTCCTCACTGTCACATTCAAATTTTAAAACAAGAAGGGACAAGGCACTTGTGGACAGGACTCATGGAATTATCTGTCAGATTTTATCAGGGCCTCTGACTTCAAAACGCATTTTTCTAAAATTGCTTTCATTCTTATTGAATTATTTCATCCAATGTGTTGTTTATTCAGTGTTTGTCTCTTTATACAGTTACTGTGATTTGTGTGACATGTAAAGAAATTAATAATAATAATAATTTCTATTTTTATTATTATTATCATTATGGGACGAGGACAGGTGATTCATTTCCAGGCAGAGAGAGCTGCTCTCGTAAACGACAAGAAGCAACAGAGAGAGAAATAAACGGAAAGAGGGAGGGAATGCAGGCCTTCAAGCGATCAATAATCCCACCAACTCCTCTATGGCCATCCCCCCATCTCTCTCTCTCTTTCTCTCTCCCTCTCTCCCTCTCTCTCTCTCTCTCTCCCTCTCTCTTTCTCTCCCCCTCTCTCTCTCTCTCTCTCTCTGGCTCTCTCCCTCTCGCTCTCTCTCCCTCTCTCTGTCTCTCTCTCTCTCTCTTTCTCTCTCTCTCTCTCTCTGGCTCTCTCCCTCTCTCTGGCTCTCTCCCTCTCGCTCTCTCTCTCTGGAGATAGATGGTTTAGTGAGCGTTATGTAGGCAGATCAGTGAAGAGCTCATTCTTGCAGAAGAGGAGCAGGAGGGGATGATGTCAGGTGTAGGAGGGGACGTCCAGGGAGGGGTGGGGTGGGGGCGGGGGGTGGGTCATGTGTTTTTTTTTGAAAACCAAAAGCCTCGGAACCGTCAGGGTTGGGCGAGGTGGGGGAGGGGCAGTGCCTCTCTCACGCACGGGAGTCCGTGATCGATCTTCCTCGGTAGAGAGGCAATGAAGGAGAGGAGATCCATCACTTCTCCTCTTCCTCAGCTGAATCTCGTGTCTCTTCCCCGCTCTTTCGACCTGATAACTCGAGCCTTTGTGCTCAACCAACCGACCAGAGAGAAAAATCCCGCTGGTCCTGAAACACGCAGAGAAAGCCCAGCCTTCTAAACCCCCACATTCTACACCCAGAAACATCACAAATCAACACTTCCCCCAAAGCCACCCCTCCATATTTATATTACATAATAATAATAATTAAGATATAATTCTATCCAATATCACCACATGCAAAGGATTGCAACTTTTGATTATAAAGCACATTTCTGTGTTGTGATAAATTACATAAAGTAATGCATATGAAAATGATATTTTGTTGAGGAGATGGCAGAATATAACAGGAAATCAACCGCCCATCCGTGCTATAACTAATACCCCGGTTATTTCTAGACTGCAGTCATCAATATAAGCGACAGTCCTACCCGTCTTTCTTCCAAGAGGACTAATTACAGGGTGCAGAATTAATGATGGAACCAGCGAAGCTAATTAAACAGGAAGCCTTTTTTTTTTCTCCTTCTTTAGTTTGCGTGTGAGTGACAGAAGGAAAGTGCTGGGCTAATTCTTCCAGCGTTGGGTTATTAGCGGGCTGGTGAGCCAGCGTTGGTTTATTAGCAGCTGGTGAGCCAGCATTGGGTTATTAGCAGGCAGGTGAGCCAGCGTTGCGTTATTAGCGGCTGGTGAGCCAGCATTGGGTTATTAGCAGGCAGGTGAGCCAGCGTTGGGTCATTAGCGGCTGGTGAGCCAGCATTGGGTTATTAGCAGGCAGGTGAGCCAGCGTTGGGTTATTAGCAGCTGGTGAGCCATCGTTGGGTTATTAGCGCCGTAGTCATCAAAACAGGAGCAGAGGATTGTGGGTAGGTAAATAATGCCTCGTACACCAGAGCTGAGTTCTGGTCAGTATAAGAGTTTTAGGGTCGTGTCATAGCTGACATTCGCAAACGAGGCACAGTTGGATAAAAGCCATTTTACAGGCTATGCAGCGCGGAGGCAAAACCTGCAACAAAGGAAACGTTTAAAACTCTTTTTTAAATCTGTAACCTGGTGTGAATTTGTCAGCAGTGCACATTTCCCTTAAGAATACTACTTTTACCCAAGTATTGCATTTTTTCCATGTAATTTTTTTCCCCTCTAGATTTCAGAGCCAAGAGTGTTGCCCTTTATATTAATGCAATATGAATGAAGGTTTAAAAAGCAAGGAGCTTCGTTTTTCAGAGTTTGCATCTTAATTTGGATAAACTGTGTTGGAACAGCGAGCCATAAAAGAATGAGTGACCTGAGGTCTCTGGAACTGGAATCTTATCATCACTTCATATCCTCTCACTCTCAATTTTTCAATTCAATTCAATATGCTTTATTGGCATGACAAAATTTTACAATTGTATTGCCAAAGCTTGTTGATGAGAAAAAGGAACATGTCAACATGAGAAAAAAATACAAAATAACAATGATGACACATCATTGAATAATATATATACAGTAATACAGTAACAGGTGTGTGTGTGTGTGTGTGTGAAGCAGTAACAAAATTGTATGTATGTGTATGTGTGTGTTTGTATTTGTTTTTTCTCTCTGTCTCTCTCTCTCTCTCTCTCTCTCTCTTTCTCTCTCTCTCTCTCCCTCCATCCCTCTTCCAGTCCAGAAGCCAGTGATCATCTTGTCAGGGGACTCCCAACATTATTCGAATCCCTGCCGGAATAGTCTAGAACGCGTACCAGCATGGCATTAGTTTTCAGGCTAATTCCACGAGGAACGTGTAGGAGTGGAGGGGGAGATTGAAGAACTCGGAAAAGCTCCACAGCCCGGAGCACTTATTTAAAGTTATTTACGATATTTTTAGCTGCCTCTGGAGAACGCTGCCCTAGACGTTGCTTTCTCTCTCTCTCTAAAGAGCTCGCTCTGTAAGGGTGTTCTCCCACGAGGGAGCGAACAGGGCAACTCACAGACTGCACACAACTGTACAACACACGTTCTCATTAGCATTGACCTTGCTGTACTCACGTTGCTTTTTTAAATCTAATAAAACTAGAAGATTTCAAGAAGAATATATCGTGGGGGGAGGAGAGAATTTCTCCGTCTAAGTATGTGCCTGGGCTAGAGCAATTCACAGGGATGTGTGCCTGTCAAATTCATTACAATAAATCCATCACTGTGTCTGCGGATAACGGCCTCGCCAAAGCCAGGTCAGAATCTCTGTGTGTGTGTGTGTGTGTGTGCGTGTGGGAGCGTGTTTTAAGGCCAGCTGAAAATGAGCAAACAGGACCTGATAATTGCTAATTAATTTAACTGTAATTCATTCTGGATCAACTCCCCGAGTATTCAATTCATTCAGGGACTTTACCCATAATCCTCTCCGTTAATGCCCCCCTTTGCCTTATCACTGTGTACAGCTGGTATTTTTTATTATTAACATGGCATAATTTCCCATCATGCAAAGCACCCCCATAAAATAGAATAGACTCAATCATTTTTTTTTCTTGTTTTAAATCTGTGTCTGTGACCTTAAGGCGATTTAAACCGCGGATTTTTCTAATCTTGCCGCACCGTGCCGTTCTTCTGCACCGTACTACTTTTTGACAGATGGGAGAGACTTTCAGAGCTTGTTTCCATGCCAAACCAATCCGGTTTCACATGTTCCTGTGAAGAATCAGGAGCACTGTGATGTCCTGAATCTGCATACATTGGTGTGTGTGTGTGTGTGTGTGTGTGCGCGTGTGTGTGTGTGTGTGTGTGTGTGTGTGCGCACATGTGTGTGGACACCCTTTTTCAGTGCAGGGAGGGAGGGGTAACTTATCTACAGTGGTGGAGTAGGTTGGGTTTCGGGTTAGTGTGGAATAGGTTAGGGTTAGGGGTTAGAGGTTAGGGTGTAGTAGGTTGGGGGTAAGGGTTAGGCTGGAGCAGGTTAGGGTTAGTGTGGAGTAGGTTAGCGTTAGCATTAGGGTCAGTGGTCACTGTGGAGTAGGTTAGGTTTAGGGTGGAGTAGGTTACAGATGCTACCTGATAGTAGAGCAGCCCACAGATCAGTCAGATCTGCACTTCTGTGACTGGACATCTCCTGACTCCACCCCAAAGCCTGCAGGGAGGGAGGAGGCGGGGGGAGAAAGAGAGAGAGAAAATTAAAAAACAATGACAAAAGGCTCTCTCCCTCTCTCATTCCATCTGCTGTAATTGGATCTCTGTGGCTCAGTCCTCTTTATCATCATTGAGTACTAATGGACTTCTTAATTAAATCCAGGGAACTCTGAATGAGCAGAGGCCTCACACTTGCATGGGCGGGTGCACTTTGTACAGCAGACGCCCAGAACGGCCTCCATCTGCGTCTCGTCGCAAAGAGACTGGAAATTCAATTTGGCCCCTTGTCCACCACCTTCCCTGTGTCCCTGCGACAAGAAAGGATTGAACGAAAAGGAGAGGGGAAATAAACGAGGGAAGAATGGAAGTGGTTGTGAAGGACACGTAGAAATGACCCGTGATCGTATGGCTGGGGAGGGGGAGGGGGAGGGGAAGGGGGGGGGGGGGGGGGTGTGCAATTCCTCTTCATCAGTGTTTTTTGTGCCCCATAAAACCCTAAACCTAACCCTAGCCTCCTCCCCCATTCAATCACACAAATGTTTGATAACTCTGATGTAATGTAAAACGACCAATGCATCCAAGGTCATTATTTATATATAGCGAATTCCGCACCCACACCCACTTTCATTTATTAAAAAAAAAAAATCTTTTAACTTCTGTTTGTGTGTCTGTCTGTGTGTTCGTGTGTCTGTGTGTCTGCGTGGGCATTAGTTTCTGAGATAACCTCCTCATAATCACCTGATTAGCTAAAATACGGAAAGGGTTCCAGGAAATACCTCAGTCGTCTCATCTCGCTCATTACAGTGATGTCATCACCCATAATGCACCAGGTAATCTCATTACCCCCATCAGTGAGGCCCTGTCGATGAGCCTCCAATGAGAGACCCAATCAGCTCCGTCTTTGCGGGAAAACCCATCACAAAAAAAAATCAGGAGACAGGGCCTAACAGCGTGACAAATTCGATTTACTGCACGTTGTTAGTGTCAGGTGCTGAAAAACAGACTAATTACAGCGCTCTCAAGTGGGTCAGCCGGTGGGGAGGCTGGCCATGAGTGTGGATAGCTGCAGGTTCAAGTCCTGGCTATGCCATTAGCAGAAAATAACCAGGGGTTCATTAGCAGGAGTCCTGCTGGAGATAGCACGGCTTTAATCCTACTGCCGCTCTGATTCACGACAAACCCAGCGCCAACAGGACCCCCAGTGCTATTAATGAGAGACACGCTTCTCAACCTGCCAGAGACAACAACTATTTACTATTCAGGTACATTTACGTAGCTGTACCAGACGCTTTCGGCCTAAGCAGCTACTAAAGTCGCATTTTTACAAAGGCTGAGGAATCCAGTGCTAGAGATAAGCAAAGGAAAGCAAAACAAACAAATTAGTGCCGCTGCAGAAATGCATTAAACAAGACCTGTGAAATGAAGGGACGGATCTATTTTGGATTTAAAGGGATAAAGCCTTAATTGAGGTGTAGTCTGAAAAGAAAGAGAGAGAGAGAGAGAGAGAGGGGGAGGGGGGCGTTCAGTGTCTTGTGGAAAACAGCCAGTGAATCTGCCTTCCAAAAAATAGGGAGAAATACCGTTCCAACATCAGGGAACAAGGGCACAGAACAGCCGGGCTCTCAAAGAACGAAAGTCTGGTGCCCTTGCGCGAGCACAGAGTGTGAAATCAACTCTGCTAGAGTACGTTCAACACTAATAGAGTACATTTCATCCCCGCTGGGCCCATATGAACTCTCGTTAGAGTTGGTCTGACACTGGCAATTTGATTACGTAGCTTTCGCTGATGTGCGGGTGCTCTTTAAATACAGGCCTCTCATAGGCGGGGCGAAGACCCGAAGAAGCACAATTAACGATTCCAAACTGAGGAGAAAAACCTGGCCTGTCTGCGCATCACACCTGTAAAGATGATCAGCAGGAATTCAGGTATGGAAAACAGGGAACGTTCCGGCACTTTGCGAGAAGGGAGAAGAGAGTAGGAAGGTCGGCAGAGCCGCCACGACGCATTAATTTGAATAACTAGAAGCTGATTAGACTTCCTGTTTGAGAAACAGCACCCTGAAATCACGGGAAATTAAGGGAGCGAGACTGAATGCATAATCACATTCTGCATGCTATGAATTATGATTCGAACATTTAATGAGACAAATAAGGACTTTATATTCTATACCGCTATCTTTCTGATAATTCTGTCCGTAAATTTTTCAGTAAGAACGTATCTGCAGGCTGTGAACTGTGCAGATGGACGATAAAGCTTTAAAATCACGTTGGATTATATAATTTTGAATTATAATTAAAAATGACAATTTAACTAATTTCAAATTCCAAATATTATTTTTCACTTTTGTTTGCAGTTCAGTATACACTAATTAAATAAACGATGCATGAGATTGAAACCTTTCTGGCTCTGAAATAAAGATGAAAGATGTTTTTAATACACCTGCTCCAGCTCCAGCAGGCCCTGCCACGCTGTTGCAACCTCCGCTGTCAGTTCGGGAGAGAGCGCAGCCTAGAGCATGCATCTGAAACGGCCGCAGCTGCTAACCGCATGCGTGCATCGCATTCAGCAGCCGCGCAGCCGTTATACAAATTATGCACGTTATGAAGTTAATGTTCTCATTATGTCACTGTGCAAACAGCCCAGTAAATGGTGTGTCCCTTGATTGGTTCAAATTAGACAAATATTTGAAAGAGAGGAAAAATGGTCAGTTTTTTCTGGGGCGTGCAATACAGGCAACAGGCTGTTTTGCATAGGGCATATACGGCACAGTTATAAAGGCAGATTATATTGCATTTTAATAAAGTACCTTTCCTGCTATAGGTTTTGAAAGGAGCGTGTCATGAATTTCCCTGAATTGTTCAAAGCAAATGAACAGGAAGAAGCATAGCTTGAGTATTACTTTTTTTAACAATATGAAGTCCTTTAACAATTTAAATTTAATTAAACAGTTGAATTGCACGATACAGTGATAAGCACAGCTTTGTGACTAATTCAGGTGAGAAATTACAGGTGGGGGGAGGGGCTGGAGTCAGACTTTTGAAACCCCAAATGTGCTGCAAATTTTTTCATTTTTCACTTAGTTAATTTAAGGAATTCCCCTTGACTGAAATTCATAACTGCGTAATGGCGTGCGGTCTGAATCGCTGAACAGCATCTCAGCTACTATGCACAGACCTCATTAAAAAAGGCAATTTTGTAAAAATGCTTTTGAACCATTAAAACCCCACCCTTTTACTGCCAAAAGCAGTTATTGAGAGAAAGATAAAACCTTATAAATCAGCCAGGTGGTCTTAATCCATCTTTTTAAAATAGCTCCTTGCTTTTACTGTCATGACAAAACAAAACAAAGCTCCTTTTGTAACATCTCAAAAGGACCTTTTCAAATGCATTTTAATCCAGGTCAGTTCCTCGCACTGACACAAGCTTGCTCTTGTGCATAGATACAGTACATGCACTCACAGACGTGCACATATTCATGCACGCTCTCTCTCTCTCTCTCTCACACGCAGACACACACCCCTGCACGCACACATGCACGCACGCACACACACAACACACACACACCCGCATGCACACACACACACACACACACACACACACACACACACACACACACAATATTAAGAGTGCCATTTCAAGCCTTCAGAACGGCTGTACAATTATACCAAAACCTAATAAAAAATAAATAAAGAGATGAAAGACAAAGTGCCGCTGACCGCTCAAAGGTCATGTGGCGTTAATCTTCCTGTATTACGCTAATAAAAACACTGGAGGAGGAGGAGGAGGAGGTGGTGGAGGAGGAGGCAGGCGGGGGGAGGTGGGGGGGTGCAGTCTTGCTGACCGAGGCATTTTTACACGCATCGACCAAAAACCCCCTAGCCCC
>CM056393.1:2896427-2921335 GCA_029718625.1 Synaphobranchus kaupii
AGTTGTAGCCACCAGCAACAACAAAAAAGACATAGACAGTGGGGCAGACCCACAACACACAAACTGTGCTCACACAAACTCCTTCCCTTCCCTGGTGGCCTTTTGAAGATTGCCTGCAGTCCTGGATCAGTAACCGACATCTTCAACTCCGGTGAAGAGCGATGGTAAGCTTTGTAGCTGCAGATCCAACAGACATTCCCGAGCATATGTTGCGAATGCGTCTCCATGGTGACGTTCCTATGCTGCTTTGTGAGTGGCCCTTTAATTGTCTGCAACTCGTTTAATTCGGGTCACCTGGGCAGCGATTGGCAATTGAAGACACCTGTGCCTGATTACCAGGGGATTATATATACTTGTGGAATTTCTCTCATTGAAGGGGTGATTCATTCTTTTCTTTGGTTTGGGACTCTGCTTTCTATGTATATTTTGTGAGGAAGCTCTTTTTTAATATAGTGTTGCCTTTTGATAGAAGGAAATAATTAGTGAAGTTTAGTAAGGCTGCGGAAGACTTTCCTTTGCCTTTTGGTATTTTGTTTTCTGGTTCAGAGTTAAATAGCTTTGATACTAAAGATTAGGTAAGTTAGTTAGAGCTTCCTCTAGTTTTACCATTGTTGCTGCTGAGTTCTTGCCAATTAAGCAAAACTATGGATTTTTAAGAAGGCTTATTTGTGCAAGGCACACATCTTTGGTTAAACCCTTGGTAACCACTCGGTTATTGTATCGCGGGTGGGTTTCGGGTCGTAACAATGGTGACGACCATAAACTAAATTATCCCGACCAGACAATTCGTCAGTATTATCAAAACGAGCAGCAGTAGTGCCCTGAACAATCTCCATTCCGCTTCCCCATACCACAACAGACACACAGCGCATGAAAAAAACAAAAGACAAAAGCCCGACACAACAATACACATTCAAATGAACAAACACAAACACGAGACAGCTGGACTACATGTCGCCATTACAGCGCCACGTGACGTCATGTAAACCACCTCACCACTTTTCATTTTCTTTTCAGCGTTGCTTTTTTTTTTTCTCACGCCATTATTCAATTTATGTGAGCTCACTTGACAAGCCTCGAGAGTTCTATATCCATAATGATCTTCTTTTCATTGGAAATTTTTAAAAAAGCATCGATCGCCAGCTTCTGATGATGCAGAATCTGTTACTGCTTCGGTGTGTTAGCTTATTTGCAAGTTTCTCATGAAAACTTTTTCCATTTCTTCTTTTAAATTTAGTTTAAAAAATTAGCATCTGATTTTTCCAGTTTTCTCCCAAGTTGATAGTACTCTAGTACGATTCAATTCCCTGTGTTCTGCTGAGAATTTGCCGCTACACAACCCCGTGGGCCGGCGGGAGGAAGGAGGTTGAATCAGAGCCCGATCTACTGCGACCTGTCTCCTGTGTACTGGCAGATGTGTGCTGTTTAATGTGTACTGTTCAGTACGCGACATGCAGTACGCAAAAAATACCCTCCATACTGTTTCCCAATAGTACTGTGGAAGTGTTGTAAGACATCCCACCCTGGTGCAGGCCATGTCACACGTTTTTTTTCGTTGTTATCGAAGGAAAACGGCAGCGAAGAAAGGATAAAATTCAGATACGAACGCAGCCCTGGATCCAGAGCTGACACAAGCGTGAGTTTCCCATGATTCCACTTCACTCGTTACCATGGTGAGGACATCACATCCTTCCACCGCATCTGCTACTTTTCCAACATCGCATTTTTCACCCTCTAGGCCAGCGTGTGCCACAGCCTTGCTGCAGGCTTACACATGTACTGTATATTACACATTTAATATGCAGATGCTCCTAAGCATTTAAAGGTGTAAGGTCACAAATCTTTGATTAGAATGTTCATAACTGAGCATTCTAATGCTGATGTAACAATCACTACTGGTAATAGAGCTCCGTAGTCCCGCCTCCCTCCTATCCCTGGCTGGTCCCGGTTGACTGCTGAAAGTCATTACCTGCCCCCACTTTGGGGTATTTCAGTCACCCTTATGATGATATTATGGCATTGTATGGATCAAACTTTGACATATATGTCATACAAAGTCCATCAGATACTCACCACTGCGTATAAATCAAATTTGAATCGTATAATTAATGGAGTTTGAGAAAACATAACTACACTACCCAGAATCCCCGGTCGTACAACGCCGGCTCTTGCTTTTGCTAGCTAACGCAGTAGCTACCGGCCGCTCTATCACTCGGTCTGCTCTTGTAACTTAATATGGAAGTAGCTATCGCCCGCTCTGCTAGCGAAAATGGCTATCACTTTGTCTTATTATGGAAGTGAAACTAAGAGTATCACCAAGGGTGAGAATCACGATCAGTCTGGTCATGTATGGTTTTCACTCCAGCAGTGGTGGTGAGCGAGTAGCCCGGATGTTGTTGTCGCTTTTGTTGTTTTTTTTGAAAACGTGTTTGTTGTTTATTTGTTGGACATCATTTCAAATGACCAATTTTATAAATTATTAAAAAATGTGACAACCCCTCTCTTGGGTGTTTTGAACATCCAGCTGCCTGAATATAGAAAAACATTTTTTTCAGTCCATTGACTCGAAAAGTGGCACCAGACGTTCGTCACCAAAGTGGACGGAACTACGGAGCTCTATAGACAATGGAGTTCTAGAACACTGACTTAGAACTTTTGAAAAAAAAAAACTGTCCAAAAAAAAAAGCTGCTCTTCAAAGGGTTCATTTGCAGATGCTCCTGAGCTGAGTGACGTACGAAGCTCTAATAGCTCACTGCAAATACAATAACAGCACAGCGCTGAAGAGTGCTGGAAAATCTCCCCCGCATTCTCCGCAGTGATTACATAACAACAAGCCAGAAGAACAATGCCCATTACTGACAGAATGGTTCTGATTGTACAATGTTCATGGATCCATAACGGGCCGGAAGGAAGTTCTGATATGCAAATATCCAAATCGTGCTCTGCCAATCAGCAGAGACCAGAATAAGTGACATGTGACCTGAGTGTTCCCTCCATTCTCTGTACTTCTGGCTTCAAGGCTGAAGTGCAGTCTGCATTAAAGGAAGCGAGCTTTGGATGGTCCTCGTTTAGCCACGCCCCCCTCAATGAATATTCATAGTGGTACGGCAAATCAGAACAATTTCACCTCCGGCAACGGCAGATTAAAATTTCCATTTTACACTCACCAAGCTGAATATGTGTGTTGATAGCATGTGTGTGCGATCAGCACGTGCTCCATGTGGCCTGCATCTAAGAAAACTTGCTTTAAATGGCCCTTCTTTGGCCACGACCCACCATGAATATTCCTAGTGATATGGTGAATCAGAAATACTTTCACATCAAGCAACAACAGAGATGCATTTTTCTGTGTTTAGCTCGGCCTGGATGAATATGTGCTTAGTGCACACAGGTTGTGGTGAACTTCGCAGTATGAGCACAACAGGGAAATCCAGGCGGAAACAATGCAACACGCTGAGTGAGGATTAGGTTATAGAGGCAGTTTATATGCATGCTGTTCAGCTTCATTGATCCTTCTCTGTAACGATGGTGGATTTAGAGCCAGATGCACATCCCTGGATTTCCCCTCTTCTATATCTCACCACAGCCCGGACCCCTGTGTAAAACCCTGGAAACAGGACAGGTGTGTACGCAGGTGACCTGCTCAGTCCAGCCCGGACCCCTGTGTAAAACGCTGGAAACAGGACTGTGGTGTGTACGCAGGTGACCGGCTCAGTCCAGCCCGGACCCCTGTGTAAAACGCTGGAAACAGGACAGGTGTGTACGCAGGTGACCGGCTCAGTCCAGCCCGGACCCCTGTGTAAAACCCTGGAAACAGGACAGGTGTGTACGCAGGTGACCGGCTCAGTCCAGCCCGGACCCCTGTGTAAAACGCTGGAAACAGGACAGGTGTGTACGCAGGTGACCGGCTCAGTCCAGCTTTAATGATCGCTCTCTCTCTACCCAGCCTCTCCCGTCTGAACAGACCGGCAAGAATTCTTCAAATCTGCAGCGAAATCTTTGGACAGCCACAAACCAGCCTGACTACACTATACAAAAGTAGGGCACTTAAGAAAGCTGAGATTATTTTAAATGATTCCACCAACCCCCTGTAGACAGAGTTTAATCTCCGAACCTCAGGCAGACGCTTGTCTGCTCCCCTCGGCAAGATTAATAGGTACAGCAGACATAGCGAATAACCTTTGTAATGTAACGCCTCGGATTTCTCTATTCTCAGTATTGTGTTGTTGTTTGTGCTGTTGATTTGATTTGGCTGCAAAACCAATTTTCCCATGAGAGATACAAAAAAAAGTTTTCTTCTACGACTACTAATGGTGGTGAACTTTATTCGCCACTGCGTCAACAACTTCTCAGAAATCAAGGGCAAATAAAATCATCTCATCTTTTTCCTGCACCTGAAATGGATGGTTGGTCGTTTGGCCGAGAGAAGAGTAGTGAGGTATTTGCTAAACCAGGGCAATGGCCGCCCTCTGGCTGGGTACTCAAGAGCATCGGTGTCCTACGGCGCCGTTTTTGAGAACCGCTGTCATCGCCTCTGAATAATGAGAAGTTCTGAGGCTGATAGCAGAGTCCGCAAGCTGTTTTTCCTCTTAGACAGGTGAGCATTAGCGATCCTCTATGTGTGCTGCCGGCTCTGTTGCACCCTGGGATATTAGAGGACTGAAAGTGTGCAGAGAGGGCTAGGCACATGACCAGAGCAAGGCATGTGTGTGTGTGTGTGTGTGTGTACTGTAAAAATAATTATCGGTAACTGATAACAATACCGCTGTTGAGTTTGCTCAACTATCAAGGTTCAAGGTTCTGTGGATTGTTTTTTATGTTGGCACGGCAACCATAAATTGTATTAGCCTAACTCGCATTGTGCTGTTCAGCTAACAAGACTAATAGGTCCAGTAAAATATTTGTAGTTTTGTAAACTGCATTTTATTAGTCCATTCAAAACCGAAATTACCAAGTTCATGTAACTAAGAATTTTACACTGGGCCAACGTTAAAAATAAAGGTGATTGTGGGGTAAAATGGCAAAATTCCATCCATCCAAAAAGTTTTTACTGTGTGTGTGTGTGTGTATGTGTGTGTGTGTGTGTGTGTGCGGTGCATCAAAAAAAAAAAAAAAAATTTCTATTACAAAACCTCATTATATTTCAGCCATGATTAGGTGGAAAAGTTAATATTTATATATAGTATAGTATACATTTATACATTCACTTTTTCCAAATTTATAAACAGGAAATAGAATTTACTTTTGATGTAACATATCCCTAGAGAAAGAGAGAGAGCGAGAGAAAGGAAGAGGGAGATGGAGAGAGAGAGAAGGAAAGAGAGGGGGACAGAAATAAAGAGAGAGAGAGAGAGAGAAAAATAGGGACAGAGAGAGAGGGGGGGGATTGGGGGTTCATTTTGAAAAAGTAGGTCACAGAAACCATGTCTTCCTCATGTAGACCCCCCCTCCCCTCCGCAAGTCTCTCACTCTCTTTCAAAGAAAATCCTTTTAGCAGAAAAGGAAGCGGTCCATCCTCTCCACCAGGCATCCATCTGGTCAACTTAATGGAAAAGTTACTTTAAAGAAAAGAAAGAAAAAAAAAAAAGTCTCATTACCCAGAGAAGGGAATAAACTAAAAAACAAAACGTGCAAATCAGATCAAATTGGTGTTTCCCTGGGAAACCGGCCAGCGCTCAGGGATAAGTTTCAAAGATATTAATTGCGCTCTTTGGCGGCCTGCTACGGCAAGCCACAACGGACACACAAAATCAGTGCAAAATGGAATCCAAGAAGGGCTCCAGCTCTAATCTGCTCCTTTAAGTTTCTCGGTTCCATTGGCTGAGAGAAGGTAGACCATACACGCGAATCCCCGTTGCGTTCTCCAAACAAAATGTAGGACGTTGGCGAGGTGGCACACCTAGTTTGTTTCTTCCCTTTGACGGGGACTCGTATTAGTACCTCGGTAACTAGGCAACAGGCAGAGGCTTGCTGAATTGAGGTGACACGTTCTGATTCGTCGCTGCTTTGGACATCGAGTGGAACCAGAAATAAGCCTTTCCTGAAGAGATAAGCCACCAGGCCTAATAATATAAACAGCAGGGCTGTTAGTAGATCATTCTCACCGCACTGCAGGATTATTTAACGCCTCCTCCTTGAAAAGGGCAATTGATTCTGGGTAGGAGAGAATGTTAAAGCACGCAAGATATCCAGAGAAGAACTTCCTCCAGCGCTGTGGTTCTGATTTACAACAACCCATGCTAATTTTCAGCGTGAACATCCACATTTGGTTCAGGTTGGCATCCCTTTAGCAACCTAACTTTCAGCAGCCCCACATGGAAAGAGATTCAACATGAGACACGTCTCCTGTGTTAGAAGAACATTAACGCTGCTTCTCCCTTATTTAGGCTCTGAATGAACGGACCACAGTACCCTAGCAGTACCCTAGCAGTACCCTAGCCTCTCTGTGTGTCTAATGGCTAATTAATGACTACAAGGCTGCTCTTAAATGGTGGATGATCAGAGAGTCTTGTTTAATCTATTCCTGGACCCTAATTGTTTTCCGTGGACACAAGGCCTAACAAGATCCCAGGGATTTCTCATTATCCGCCTCGTTCAGCGGGGCGTTGGCCTGAATTTAATGGCCAACTAGGAAAAATCAAGGAAATGGCCATCAAAGGAAAAGCTTCTACCATTTTCCCTGAGGTGGGAGGCTGCTGCTGCATAATGATATCAGTACACAGATATTAAAGTCTTCTAAATTAAAGATGACGAGATCAATATCACAGCAGGTCAGTGGTCCCCAACCCTGTTCCTGAAGATCTACCGTCCTGCAGGTTTTCATTTCAACCCTAATTTGGCACACCTGATTTTACTAATTAGCAGCTCAATGTGATCTCTAGCTGTTGAATGAGGTGTGCTTTGTTAGGGTTGGAGTGAAAACCTACAGGACGGTAGATCTCTAGCTGTTGAATGAGGTGTGCTTTGTTAGGGTTGGAGAGAAAACCTACAGGACGGTAGAACTCTAGCTGTTGAATGAGGTGTGCTTTGTTAGGGTTGGAGAGAAAACCTACAGGACGGTAGATCTCCAGGAGCAGGGTTAGGGAACACAATCGGCGGCGGTCAGAGCATGACCCACATCCTCTCAGTTTTTTTTGGGACTGTGCCAACGCGGAGGTCCAGGGCACGTGACCTTGGAGGTCTTAACCACCGTGGGCGTGGGCGCGGGGCCAGTACAGAAATGGCGGGGGCTGCCCCATGGGTCATCTTTGGGGCAGCCAGGAGAAGCGGCTGGGGTCCCCCCACTGAGACAGGGCAGTCGGGTGGAGAGGGCTTCCTGTTGGGCGTCCCGCAGACAGGAAGTGACTGGAAACAGCCGCTGGCGCGCGCCTCTACATCCCACTACAGGCGGTGCGCGGCCCCTCACCGGACAGGGTAGGAGTCACGACCTCGCTCGACTAAAACCACGACAACGGAGCTACACGGACAGCCTACGGATAAAGGTGGACCTGTCACGGAAAACATTAAATTCAACAAGGTCTACAAGACGAAGAGCGCTCTCGTTAGCGCTCTGACGCTATGCGCCGCTTGGAAATTTACGGACTAAACCCATTTCTCCCCGTCGTACAATAATGGCTGCCGTGAGTCTTCTCCCGTCCTCTATTGGCTGTTATTCTCCATTCTGGAGGCGGGGTTTTGGTGGTCCTCCATTATTTGTGCTATCCAATCACGCAGTGCATGCAAATTAGTTCCCTGGTGGGGAATTTTACAGCTTAATTTGTGTCTCAAAAAGAAGAATATTTATTGAATAAACAAAGGAATGTAGAAGCACTTGGTATGCAAATTGTTCCCTGTGCACATTAGAATCAAGGACATGAATGCACCGTATTATTAGAATTCAGCTCGCTGTAGATGATGCAGTATTGAAATTAAGGTAGATTAATTAATGGGTATTTTTTTCTACTTGTTTTTATTTATGATAATGATAATCATGTTACATTTTTTGGAAACCTGGTCAGGATGGTTCTCCTGCCATATCCTTTATCATGAGCTTTCCACAATTTTATTGTACAAAATGTGAACTTTTCTGGGTATATATTTTTTATGCCCACTCTGAGATAACCCCAGTCTGTCCTCACCCACCTCATGGCGACAGAGAGACGCAGATGTAAAAAGTGTAACCTGAAAATAATAATTAAAAAACAATTGGCTGCCTCCCCTTTCCTTATTATAAAAGAAATCCTTGATATATTAGACCAGGGATGTCAAACCAAATTCCAAAATTCCAGGGGGCCACAGTGTCTGTGGGTTTTCTTTTAATGAGCTGCCAATTAAGGCCTTTAGAACAAGGTGTTTGGATCCTTTAGCCAATAAATGATTTAAATGAACCGCTGGTGCAGAGGACGCCTCGAAAATCAGCAGTCACTGTAGACTGGAGTTAAACCTGCAGACACTGCAGCCCTCCAGGACTGGAGTTAAACCTGCAGACACTGCGGCCCTTCGGGACTGGAGTTAAACCTGCAGACACTGCGGCCCTCCGGGACTGGAGTTAAACCTGCAGACACTACGGCCCTCCAGGACTGGAGTTAAACCTGCAGACACTGCGGCCCTCCAGGACTGGAGTTAAACCTGCAGACACTGCGGCCCTCCAGGACTGGAGTTAAACCTGCAGACACTGCGGCCCTCCAGGACTGGAGTTAAACCTGCAGACACTGTGGCCCTCCAGGACTGGAGTTAAACCTGCAGACACTGCGGCACTGGAGTTAAACCTGCAGACGCTGCGGCTCTCCAGGACTGGAGTTAAACCTGCAGACACTGCGACTCTCCAGGACTGGAGTTAAACCTGCAGACGCTGCGGCCCTCCAGGACTGGAGTTAAACCTGCAGACGCTGCGGCTCTGCAGGACTGGAGTTAAACCTGCAGACGCTGTGGCTCTGCAGGACTGGAGTTAAACCTGCAGACACTGCGGCCCTTCGGGACTGGAGTTAAACCTGCAGACACTGCGGCCCTCCAGGACTGGAGTTAAACCTGCAGACACTGCGGCACTGGAGTTAAACCTGCAGACGCTGCGGCCCTCCAGGACTGGAGTTAAACCTGCAGACACTGCGGCACTGGAGTTAAACCTGCAGACGCTGCGGCTCTCCGGGACTGGAGTTAAACCTGCAGACACTGCGGCCCTCCAGGACTGGAGTTAAACCTGCAGACACTGCGGCCCTCCAGGACTGGAGTTAAACCTGCAGACACTGCGGCCCTCCAGGACTGGAGTTAAACCTGCAGACACTGCGGCCCTCCGGGACTGGAGTTAAACCTGCAGACGCTACGGCCCTCCAGGACTGGAGTTAAACCTGCAGACACTGCGGCCCTCCGGGACTGGAGTTAAACCTGCAGACGCTACGGCCCTCCAGGACTGGAGTTAAACCTGCAGACACTGCAGCCCTCCAGGACTGGAGTTAAACCTGCAGACGCTGCGGCTCTGCAGGACTGGAGTTAAACCTGCAGACACTGCCGCCCTCCAGGACTGGAGTTAAACCTGCAGACGCTGCGGCTCTGCAGGACTGGAGTTAAACCTGCAGACACTGCGGCACTGGAGTTAAACCTGCAGACGCTGCGGCTCTCCAGGACTGGAGTTAAACCTGCAGACACTGTGACTCTCCAGGACTGGAGTTAAACCTGCAGACACTGTGACTCTCCAGGACTGGAGTTAAACCTGCAGACACTGCAGCCCTCCAGGACTGGAGTTAAACCTGCAGACGCTGCGGCCCTCCAGGACTGGAGTTAAACCTGCAGACGCTGCGGCTCTCCAGGACTGGAGTTAAACCTGCAGACACTGCGGCCCTTCGGGACTGGAGTTAAACCTGCAGACACTGCGGCCCTCCAGGATTGGAGTTAAACCTGCAGACACTGCGGCTCTCCAGGACTGGAGTTAAACCTGCAGACACTGCGGCACTGGAGTTAAACCTGCAGACGCTGCGGCTCTCCAGGACTGGAGTTAAACCTGCAGACACTGCGACTCTCCAGGACTGGAGTTAAACCTGCAGACACTGCGGCCCTCCAGGACTGGAGTTAAACCAGCAGACACTGCAGCCCTCCAGGACTGGAGTTAAATCTTCAGACACTGCGGCTCTCCAGGACTGGAGTTCAACCTCCAGACACTGCGGCTCTCCAGGACTGGAGTTAAACCTGCAGACACTGCGGCCCTCCGGGACTGGAGTTAAACCTGCAGACACTGCGGCCCTCCAGGACTGGAGTTAAACCTGCAGACACTGCGGCCCTCCAGGACTGGAGTTAAACCTGCAGACACTGCGGCCCTCCAGGACTGGAGTTAAACCTGCAGACACTGCGGCCCTCCAGGACTGATACCTGTGTATTAGAACATCCAACATTCAAGGACTTATGTAGTTTGTGCCAATATATACTCTTCAAACATATACAGAGGTATACACTTTAGTAGGGAAGATATGACTGATATATACATACATACAATAGTTATGCACATTGGATATGTATCCTTTCTTTTTTTTGAATAGTATATATAGCTCAACTGTAAACATTTTATGTATACATATCTCGCTATTTGCAGTTAAAAACATGTTTCATGATGTTTATGTAATGCTTATGAATGCGCTAGTTAGTGCTTATGAAAATTCATAAAGAGATACCAATTACTTTCTTTATAATTGTCTATAACAGTATAATAGAAAATGCGCACAGGGGCTGTTGCACACGCTGTGTGCTGAAAGTACTGTGACTAGTGTCTGACACACATTTTGGATCCCCCCCCTCCTCACCTGAAGAGTTGGAAGCGATGGGACAGCCCTGTTCCTATTTCGGGATGGTCTTAAAATAAGGCCGCACATTGGGAGAAAATTATGAACAGGGGACAAATGTGCACTCATAGGCCTATGTACAAATTCGCAAACATGAGCGAAGCACTAACGTATATATATTTTTGTGATATACTGAGTATATTTTTTTGAATAAGACACAATAAAACTGTTTGCGCACATATATATAAGAATGTTTTTTGCATTTCAGTTTTTTATATTGATGCACTACTTTTTTTCTGAGAGAATCTTCTCATTAGCATTTTAATACAGTGACAGTTCCACCTAATACAGAGGTGGAAATCCAGGGGACATTAAGTAAAAGTCCTCCCCAGTATTTTGCTCCAATCACCTGGATTTGCTAATTAACATAATTATTCAGCGAGGAGGTAGAACTAATTAGTGAAATCAGCTGGCTGAGTCTATGGATGGAAGAAACACATGGCATGACTTTTGCTTTATGTCCCCTGGATTTCCACCTCTGCAGAACTGTCAGAATGAGCATAGTTACTGTGGCTCTGTGATATCCTCCTAGGATGGACGACCAATGCGACTGCCCATATAAAGCCTGCCGAAGAGATGAGGGATCTTTTTCTTCAGAATTGCATTTTCCTCCCGATAGAAAAGAAATGTGATTCTCCCTTTCTCCGGAAAAGCTCTGGAAAATATTAGGGAAGAGTGTCTGAAAGAGTGCGTTCAGGTGGGAAAAGTATTCCACAGATTGGACGCGGCACGGAAGTGTTCCACTGATTGGACGCGGCACGGAATCTGCCCAATTTCTCTCCCTTTGTGGAGGCTGAATAAAGGGCCGTTTCTGCTGAAATATAACTGATTGCGAGTCTTCAGACGAGAGCAGCCAATCTGGGAATGAAGTCCGGAAAGGCACTGGCGCTCCTTGGGAAGAAGTGTGCTGCTTATCAAAGCCTGGGTAAAGACTTAATAAATCAAGCCCTAAGACCTTTAGCATGTACAAAACCTGTTTGCACATGCAAAACTAATAACACAACCAATGATTGGTGCAAAACAAATACCATGACCAATCATTGGTTATGTTATTGATTTTGCGTGTGCTTAACGGTTTTGCACACGTTAAAGGTCTTAGCCAATCAGGCGCTTTGTTTAAAAAATGTTTTTTTATCTGCATACAATCGCTAGAGTTTTTATTTACATTTAGCTTCATGCTTTTCACCATGACAGAAGACTTGTTCTTTAGCACTCATTTGCTTGATGTATTTAATTATCTATGATCAGTTATCACCGTATCGAACGTCAGGCTTATCGTCGGATTTTACTGTTATCTGACGCGCTTTGCATTTCCTCTGACGGTTCTATGGCACGCCGTTATTTTACTGCCCGCTGTAAGCATTGCAACGCACTTTGAGTTTGTTGATAAGAATCCATTTCAGCCAAGTCGTATTTATTTATTTGTCCATTTATGGATTTCTTCCCATGTAGAAACAGTGCAGGATTGATAGAGGAGCAGAAGGAGGAACTACAGTATATCGCATCTACAGAGTTAAATGATATATGGACATCTATCCATCCCTCCATTATCTAACCCGCTTATTCCTGGTGTGGGGGGGGTTACTGTGTCCCAGCATGCATCAGTTATGATTTATTTGCTCGTTTAAACCTGCCCCCCCCCCCAGCGCTTATACTGTACTTCACACTTCTTACCATGACAGTGGTGTAAAAACATTGTAAAACCCCACTCCCTCCCTCTCTCCCCCTACGCAGTGGACAGGGGTAGTACAGGGGTATTAAATATGCCCCCCTGTCACCTGCACGCTAAAAAGACCGGAGGACATCAACACTAAAAGAGGTTCCATGGGAGCCACTTGCTGAATATTTAATACGACATTTTACCATCTAATTTGCGCTTTCGAGAGTACACATGCACGGCGTACACATGCATATTCATGCATACACACACACACTCACAGGCGTGTGTGTGCAGACACACACACACACACACACACACACACACACACACCCTTTCCCAGATTTACAAAGTAATTTTGCCGATTTTGCTCAATTCAGTACAATAGCTTCGCTACCGTTTCCCCCAAGACTGAATTAATGCCTGTACTTAAGTGCACTTTCCCCATCTGATAAAGAGTATTCTGGGAAATAAGGACCGTATTGTACTGTACTGTACATTCATGAGGGCGGTGGGGAACAATACGAGACCCCCTCCACAGGGTTCACAGACGCCAGTTACGATGATAAAATCTGAAGGTTATTAGATCTGAGTGCATCTGCTTCTATCAGTGCCATTAGAGGAAGACCCGTCCCCCTCATTCACATGCATGTACACACACACACACACACACACACACACAGACGCACAAAACACACACATGCATGTACGCACACACACACACACACACATGCGCAAAACACGCACATGCTCGCACATGCACACACACTCACTCACACACACACACACACACACACACACACAGACGCACGCACGCACACACTCACTCGCGCGCACGCGCGCACACACACACACACACACACACGCGTGTGCACAGAACCCAAAGGTGGTCATATGACAGGATTCCCGGAGCGCAGCGTGTTTAGTATGCACTGAATGACACATCTTAGTAGGCTGGTTGGCAGGTGCTCACAGAAAACCTGGGAGAGAGAGAGAGACCGTTCCTTATTAAGAATGTTATTGATGGCGACTCTTCCTGGTTTTCCATCGTCTCCATACTTTCTCTTCCCCCATCAGTCCATCCTGATCCAGTCCTCCTCCTTACTCTCCTCTTCTTTCCATCTGTCACTCCTCCCCTTCTCTCACCTCCTCTTTTACTCTCCTCTCTGTTCACATCACTTAATTTTGTGCTCTTAATTTTCCATCTTTTCCTCTACCTCCCTTACCCTCTCTCTCTCTCCCTCCCCCTCTCTCTCTCTCTCTCCCCCATCTCTCTATCTCTCTCTATCTCTCTCTCTCTATCTTTCTCTCTCTCCCCCCCTCTCTCTCTATCTTTCTCTCTCCCTCTCTCAACTTCAAATGTGCTTTATTAGCAAATATATAAATGCACATATTGCCAAAGCATGAAAAAATACAACAGAGAGAATGATCATAAACAGAATAAAAATGTGTCTCCCCCCCTCTCCTCTCCCCCCTCTCTCTCTCTCTCTCTCTCTCCTCCTCCCCCTCTCTCCCCCTCTCCCCCTCTCTCTCCCTCTCTCTCCCTCCCTCAGGCTGTGGTATTATCAGGTACGGGACGGCTCTTGATTAACAGGAAGCACCGCAGTGGGACATCAGTCTCCCGGCTGGGGGTGGGGGGGGCTGGGGGGGGGGGGGGGGTTTCCAATAACGCAGTGAAGGTCACGGCAGTGATTACCTCCTCAGAACAAATACAAAAAACAAACACTGTTGCCGCAGAAAATGTGGCCGTCTAAAAACATGGGAAAACCGGCGACGCGTCGGAATGCAAAAACAGCCGACGGGGGACGGACTCATTCAGCAGCCAGCTCCACGCGTCCCTGAGCTACCCGAAGCAGCGCGCTGTCAGCTTCACACCTCCACACACACACACACACACACACACACACACACACACACACACACACACACACACACACACGCACACACGCGCACACACGCGCACACACGCGCACACACACACACACACACACACACGGGCGGATTAAAAATGGCTTTTCGGGGTGGAAACGGAGCGGGGTTTTGACAGCACAGTGGTTATTTGTGTCAGGCGTCGCTGGGGAGAAAGGTCACCTGAGTCCGTTCCTCCAACACAGACCACAATCTTCTCCTTTCCTTCACCTTTTTCCACAGATTCATCCAAAAATAAAAATCTAAATAAAAAACAAAGCAGTGCATTAATCTTGTGTAAAAGATGAGAGAATAAAAATGGCACAGTGCATTAATCTTATGTAAAAGATGAGCGATATGTCAGCTGAACACAATATACGCCCTGTAGCTCAGATTTTACACACAATGCCCCACAATTATCTAAACACTCATCACATCCTTTTCCCTTTGTGTTCTGTTATACATGGCTCATGTAGAAACATTATCTTACCAGCTACAATATTAAATAAACTCCACGCAGACAATACTGTCAAGGGTTACGCAAACACAGTCGGTTCTTTTTCCAGATCTGCCACCCAATCCCTGTAAAATCACAGCGACAGGTCAGAAAAGCCCAGCCCAAAAATTAATGCAACTCTGGACTGAAATAAATGTTGTGACGTTGCATAAGGTTGTCGAAACAATGCCACAACGAAGGTGCGCCGTAATCAAAATTCTGAGAATGACACAAATTTGGTCCTACTTTTACACTTAGGCCTGTTCATAAAAATAAATAAATAAATTACTTCCAACTCAGCAGGTACCGGAGTATAAACAGCCCTCCTTAATTGGTTAAGAGTTGCCAGAAGTGGCAGGCTTTTTGTGACGGAACATGATGAGCTGTTAAAGAGAGGACTGCAGAAACGGCAGCGCAACTTTTTACTCTAAGGGGCGACTGCAAGGTGAACTAACAAAACAATAAAAAAATAACAAAAATAAAAAAACCTTAAACAGAGGCGGAAAAATATTTATTCCATATTAAATGTGCAAAAGTGCATATGTGTACAAACATCTCTGATGCAAGCAGAGCCCATCATCAGTGTCTATTTTGAATTGCTTGGCGAACTGAGGATAAATAACATAACATAAGAGAATCAGATCTAAGAGGAATCATTTTCCTTTCTCTGAAAGCCGGAGAGCCTTTGTATTATCTTTTATAACCCTTTGACGAGCAGGTTTTTTGGAATGTTTTTTTTGTGTTCTAGAACTCCATTGTCTTCAACTACCAGTAGTGATTGTTACATCAGCATTAGAGTGTTCAGTTAAGAACGTTCTAATCACATATTTGTGATCTCGCACCTTAAAGGCTCATTTCACTATTTGCCAATGGGGTAATAAGATTTCACTTGTCAAGCAAACAGTAAACTTAAAACAAGCTAATATTTTCTACTTTAGAGAAAAAGTACAATTTTAAGTCTCATTACAAGACTAAAACACTTGTTAAAACAAACTTTTATTTTTGAAGCATAACTACCTCACACCTACTGAGGGAGGATTCTGATTGGTTCTGAAGCTGCTTTTAGCACCATAGCACCATTCTTAGGGTAACTCTGACAAGCATTATGTGTTATGGACTCATCTCTCTGGACAGAGGACAGCTGAAGAAAAAACTAAAATAAGACCCTTTATCTCATTTGAATGTTTGAGAAAAAACAAGGGCGTCTGACTGCATCCCTCAAGCCCCCGTCTGACTGCATACATAAGCGGGGGGTGTCCGTCCGGGGTGTACGTCTCTAATTGGATTAAAAGCAGCGAGAGGCTGTGGAAAGTGGTGTGACACAAGGCCCGCCCTCTCTCTGCAGGTTAATTACACTGTGCCCTCTGGCAGCGATGCTCACAGCACATTCATTATTCTGCACAGGGGTCCATTTCCCCCGACCTGGCCCCTCCCACGTGGTCTCCAGGGGCGACACCCCCCCCCCCCCCCCGGAATGATCACATGCAGGACCAGTCACATGCTATTACACACATGCTCATTTTCCAATTAAATCTGAATGCAATGAAGACACATGTGAGTTAGACATGCACACACGAGCGTGTGAGACACACAGACACAGAGACAGACAGACAGACACACACATGCACACACGAGCGTGTGAGACATAGACACAGAGACAGACAGACAGTCAGACACACACACACACACACACACACACACACACACACACAGACACATGCACAGACAGTCAGACACACATACAGACACACACGCAGAGACAAACATGCATACACACAGATAGACACACACAGACACAAGCACAAACACACAGACGTGCACACAGACACAAACACACACACACACACACACACACACACGTGCACGCAGACACACACACAGACACACACACACACACACACACACACACACACACACAAACAAACACACACACACACACACACACACACACACAGACACAAGCACAAGCACACAGACGCGCACACAGATACAAACACACACACACACACACAGACACACTCTAGCCTGTAAATTGAATCGGCTCCGCGGCGTCCAGCGGCGCTAACTGCATTAGCTCTTCCTCTCCTTTACACTTCAGCGAGTTCGCTTTGACACGCCCGTCTCCCGAGACATCGTCACGGAGACACACAGCCCCTCGCCCCGGTCTGGCCGAGCACTCAGACTGCCCCTCGCTGCTCCCGCCAGGCAAACCAACATGGCCTGAGAAAGAGGACGCCAGCCAGGCACTCAAATCATCCTCAACCCTTCGCATGTCAAACTGCTGTGGGCTCGGTTAGTACCTGGGGAAGTAGACAGGAGTAGCTTGGTTAGTAGTTTGGAGACTTAAGTTGTTAATTAAGGGAAATTAATTTGCTGCTGGAAGAGTTTTGTGCACCAGTAGGGGGCACTCTTTCCCTCTGCAGGATAGTGATGATAGGGACACTGTGCTGCCAGGCTCAGACACTCCCCGGGTGGTGTGGATTACGGCGTGACCTCTGACCTCGGGGTAGCTCATTTCCCTCGTCGGTCACTGGCCGTGTCCGAATCAGCACACTTGCCTACTATCGAGTATGCCAGTTGAGTATACTTTTTCTAAAAAGCTGTTAAGTACTTGACAATTCTGAAAATTGAGTGTTCTTAATATTCCTGGATGATATACTTATTTCCAGGTTTTCAATGATAATAGTATGGAGGATATTTTTTTGCATACTGCATGTCACTAAACAGTATGCAGTAAGCAGTATACAGTATGCTAGTACACAGTAAACAGGACGCAGTAGATAGGGCTCTGATTCGGCCAGCAGCCTCTGACAAGCGTTTGCCCACCCTGACAAATTGAGTCCTCCAGGCGATCTCCCGCGGCAACCAAGACTCAACAGCAGCTTTGGCCAATCTCCAACCAGAAAGGAGACATGTTCTCCACCATTACAATGGGCATAAAGACACTTTGAGCACACATACACAGCACTGACACTATCTGTCAGTGTGACATGTAGGTATGAGTGTTTAACATCAAAAAACAGCATATAAACTAACCACACAATGCTCAATAATGTACTTCATGGATACAACTAATAAATGGAAATGCCACACAATAATATTCTTGTGTGTACGGTCAGGTGTAGCGCTTCCTCACAGATCCATGGGGTTTGAATATTGGCGTATATCGGTGTAATCACCTCACACTTTGTCTTTAGAGTCAGGGATTCTCCATTACAGGGTAAAAGGTAAAGCACATTTGAGGCAAGGCCATCAAACAAAATGATACCGTTTTCCATCAAGGGTGGACTCAAAGGTCAATCGCAGGCCCATAGATCACAGATGGCTGGCCTGGGCATTCTCTATTGTACGCCTCCCACATGGGCTCAGTGCGGTTATATCTGGATCTCTGGGCTTCCCCGTGTTCGTTTAAAAAAAACAGCCTCAGCTCCGAGACTGGAAAATAAACAAATAATAAATAAAATCAAGAACTTTCCATTTTAACTGGTTGTGCATTTCCCCTATTTTCCCCTATCCCCTATTTTTCTCTTTTTCTAACTGGAATGTCTACAGAAATCTTGTAGTTTTATGCCATAGAAGGCAGGGCATGAAATTAACTTTTTCACCCACTGGCCAGAGTAGCCTGTGGATTCTAAAAATTACCAGCCATTGTCAGAATTTTACCAGCCACATTACCTTTTGCAAATATAACACAACCTGGTTGGTTACCTGCCAAAATGGCTGCTATGGTAGAAATCTCACATACAAACTATCTCTCTCTCTCTCTCTCTCTTTCTTTCTTGCTCCCTCTTTTTCTTTCCAGGAGTTCAGAGGCAATCATCCAAAACAACAAGATTTGTTCCAAAAACCTTTGTGTTCACAATATCGCAACCACAAACTGTCCTGTCATGAATCCTAAAAGGGCCAAGCCCTAGTATGATACGCACAAAGAAACAGGGACAAACAGACAGACACACATACACACACACACACACACACTGCTCCACTTGTGATTTTCAATCATCTTCTCTCTATGCTAAGACGATGAAAGCGTGTCTCTGTGCCGTACGGTACTCTGTTCCCTGGTAATGTGCACGGGGCAAGGCTGACATTTCGAAATGAAGTCGGCGTCGTCGGCGTCGTTTGTCTCAATTCAATTTGGGGGCTCCTTAGGGAAAATGTCATCTCGCTGAACACACAAACACATTAGAGGGGCTTACGGCAGCAAATTGGAATTTTTAAAGACAATTCTAGGAATAAAGAAAAGGTTCCCATAGCAACAGTAACCGAAGCTGACGGTCTCACGCACGTCTAATTCCAGCGAGGCAGCGCATTCCTTTATCGTCCAAGAAACGCCACAATTCTTCCCCGTTTGTGTTTTTTTATGGAGCTCAGCCCTACGGGAGTCGCGCACTGTGTAAATATGCAAATGAGGGTTTCTCTTTTCCGTGTTTCTCCGCGGAAGGCTCGCTCGAGACGTTTGTGCTAAACATAATGGGTTTGTTCAACACAAACTTGCTTGCTCACCTTGTACTCGAGATGACTGAGTTATGCGGCACGTACCTCCGAGCTTCCAGCATTCCGGGCCTGGCGTTCCACAATCCCGCTGAGAGCGACCAGGTTCCTGGACAGAAACGATCCTGCCCATGACTGCATTACAGACCAAAGAGAAGACCAATTACTTTTCACTTACACTGAAAAACCATTTGCTGACCTCAATGTTTTTTTCGACGGGAGATATATTCTCCTCTCTATCCATTCAATTTCAATCACCACCACTACTACTACTAATAAATTAGATATTCAGTAGCAGAAGAAGCATGGTCTGCTTGCTGACAGATCAAATGTTATAGTTAAAGTCAGTACAGCAAGTACTTGAGATGCAGAATTGAAAGCAGTGGTAATGATAAAGATAACTATTGTGGTGTGCACAGACTGTAGCTAATTTACTTCCCCATAATATTGTCGGCGAGGAAAGACAGCTTCACTCATTAACGTCTTCCTAGCAAATTTAAGCATGCCGGGTTTTAGGCAGAACAGAACCAACTCTTGCGTACGGACAAACCTGAGTGTTGCAGCACCCTATTCCTTCACTACACTGCAAAATACCAAATCTTAACAAGCATTTTAATATCATATTTAGACTTTAGAATCTTATTCCTGTTACTTTTTTGCTAAATAAAACTATAAAACTATTTGCCAGTGGGGTGAGATAGTTTTACTCATTTCAAGATTTTGCCAGTGGGGTAAGATAATTTCACTTGTCAAGTAAAAAGTAACTTAAAACAAGCTAATATTTTCCACTGCTGAGGAGAAAAAATTATTATTTTAAGTCTCATTACAAGACCAAAACACTTCTTAAGACAGACATTTTTTTGCAGGGTAGATGCAGACCATTAACACACATTAAATATAGCTACACTGGGAAACCATAATAGACTGCTGATAATGAATATTCGTGGAAATAACACATTTGCCAGAGTTTATAGAGTTTAGACTAAAAGATAGTGTTCGTTAGGGCCTATTTTTAGTCGCTAATAGTTACCAACAAAATGGTGGCACCATTAAGTAGGGTAGGCGAAGTTGTGCGCGAGATTTCTATCAACGAATTCTACTCACTCTTATGGAGTTCCATTAAACAGCATCGAAAACTACCAAACCGTCCTATATATATAACCGGATTTGCCCGCATGTGTTCTGCATTTTAATGCATGAGTGCACTTTTTTGGAATCACAAGAACCGTGGGGGCAACGAATCGAGGAATTTCGGTGAATTTTTAACCGTAAGGTCCGACAAAAGCTTGTAGTACTTCGATGTCCAAATTCCAAAGCCAAAACTCATCGGAATCATATGAATTTTTTTTGCCTATACAGAAAAAAAAACTGTTTTAACCACCAATCAGTTGGGCCCTTTTTGCTATGAGGCGGGATTAACTGTGACTACCCACCCACCCTCCATGGGCTAATGTCAAATTTTCCCAGTAAGTAACGTGTACTTACTCTTTACATGTTTTTAGACACAATGCAAAATCATTTTACTGGAGCACAGAAAAATATTACTGGTGCACGTGCCCAGAAACCCACCGTAAGAATATGACTTGAAATCACAACAGTACCATAAACTGAATTTGTACATAAGGTGGGAGCGCTACTGCTCCGATTTTTGGAAGATTGTTCCACCCCTGTGGGGCCAGTACAGACAGGCACCATGACTGACTGAAGCGACCACACCAAAGGGTGCAGAAGAGACCTGGGGGTATACTACTGAATAAATGCACTTCATAAAACCCGGTGGTGTAGCCTGTAGTAGAGCACCGTCCACATGCTCATTGCGAGCCGCGACATTGGCGGTTCAAATTCTTCCGTGCGACCTGTCGCATGTCTTAACCTCTCTCTCTCTCTCTCTCGTTCCCATTCTTCCGGTCTCTCTACACTGTGCTGTCCAATAAAGCTGAAAAAGAAATAAAAATAGTGTTCTGGGGATACGCCTTGGGATGGGGTGTAACTACGAAGCAAAGTGTAATCAGCACCTTAAGGGCAAAACTGTACGACTTACCATACGACTTACCAGCAACCTGTTGACCTGATTTTACTTAAAATTCAATCCAATAGCTTCACTCTTAGAGGTATAATTACCAGCTTGGCTCTATGGATTTGAAAAAAAAAAAGCCTTTGCGCTCATATCTACAACTGACATGGATCTGTCTGCAACTTAATTGATTTTCTCAGCCTAGCACTGTTCCTTCAGCCTTGTTAGATGCACTTTTGCAGACTTTTCTCATGCACTTTTCTTCCAAGAGCCTGCGCTTAATGGCTAATAAATGTACATATATAAATAATGGGGGAAAAAAAACGAATACATAAACATAATAGTAATTTAGGGCCGCATAAAGGGAAGGAATCCGATTAGAAGTTAAAAAGCATGTATAATGTGGAGAGGCAGTGCATGCAGGTTAAGTAAGATCTAGTTTCACTGTTCACTGACTGTTTTTGGAGCGTGGGTAAAATGGATGTGTTCTGAACCTGAGAACACTGAGGGAAAAATGACCTGGATATTTACCCATCAGTTAACACTGGTTATAAAAAAATAAGCACAAGTTTCCTGACAATATCAGTTTTCAGACCATAAAGGCCCTGTTCACTCATCAGAAGAGGTGAATCCAAATTTATACATGTGTGGTGCATGTGTGTCTGCATGTGGGTGAGTAACTCAGTGTGTACGTGCATGTGTGTGTGCATGCATGTCTGGTATGGCGGAATGTGTGTGTGCATGCCTGCATGGGTGTGAGTGTGTGTATGTGTGTGTGAGGTGCAACCACAACTCAAGAAAATACAGAAAAAAGCTGTTTTTTTTTGTTTGTTTTTTTTTTCAATTATTGAATTTATATTTCCACTACACCCTGTACCCCTGTGAACGGTGTATTATGCCCCTAAACACTGATCCTAGAACAGTATAAACCTGTTACACAAAACGGACCAGATTAGGGTCAAGCCTGGGCAAACTGACCTGCTAAATACCCAGAGTCCTTGCCATGCATTTTGCTCATTTTTCCCTCAGGCGCTGTTTGGACAGCTCTGTGTGGGGGGTGAAGGACCCCTCCCAAGGCTGAGGTGACTGAGGGGTCACGGGGCAGAACAGCACACTGGGGGTGGATTCCAAGCACTTATTTTATCCGTCCTCTTCTCCTCTGTCCTCGCCTGACCTGGAAATCGATCGAGGTTCGCCATCTTTAAGGACATTCCAAACTGCTAAATGCTCCTCGGAGGAGCGAGGAGTGGGTAACGAGGAGGCTACCGGAGGGTACTTCAGTGAGGAAACATAAGTGTAGCCTTTGCGGAAGCCTTTTCTCGGAACGCGTGACGTGTATAAATTATCCACCACTCTTCACATCTGCCATGTTGCGGGCACACCCCTACACAAATTTAATTTTACCGTTCCTTTCCATTTATTATAAAACGCTAATCCATAATGACACTCATTGTTGATAACTAACAAAAGCACCGTTTATTCATGAAAAAATAAGTTAAAAGCATTATAGTTAAGCACGTGAGGCATAATATGACGCTGACGCTTGATTGAGCAAGGACGTTCCATTTGCCTAATGCATGTTGCCTCGTTTCCTCCATCCTCGTATCTGATCCTTGCATCCTTTCCTCAAGTCCTCCATTGGGCGGAGGTAAGGAGCGGGGAAAGGATGCGAGGAAAGGATGCAAGGAGTAAAAATAAGCGATTGGAATGAACCCCTGGGTGCATCCCAATATTCTTCACTCCTCACCTCCTTTCCTCCACTCATCTCCTACCAGGAAGTATGCAAAACTGCCTGTACATTTCAACTACAAATAGTTACATGTTCGGAATTCAATGTACCTGACATTGCGGTTTGCATCGTGGCAGTAATTAATTTGTAATTAACCATTAATATGTAATTAATATGTAATCAGCAACATTAGATTAGGACACAAAGATCAGTCTCCGGGGCATGGAGGAGAGGAGGTGGTAGTGGAGGAAAGGAGGATGCATTGCCACACTCCAAAAATGCCACACGACTAGAGACAACCGAAGCCAAAGCTCCTTATGAGCATCGAAAAAAATAACAGCAGTTTGCATCTTCCGCACAAAAAGCATGTTTAAATAAAACATATTAATCTGTTGTGGGCGAAGAATCTAATGTAAAGGCAAATTTGAGCAACATCAGGAAATGCGCACGGCGCTCGAGACACTCTGTACACCTGCCTTTGATCCTCTCCCACTCAGAAGCAATCACCGGCACTCTGAAAGCCACAATAACCAGCCTACCACACACAGAGGCATGACGCACGCATGCATCCGCTCGGGCACAACCGCGTGGGTGTGCATGTGTGCACATGCGCCCGCAGCTCGGACGCAACCGCGTGGGTGTGTGCATGTGTGCACACGCGCCCCGCAGCGAGGACGGCCTACTCCGCCGATAATCCCGGGGGAAAAAACAGAGCGCAGGATGCGCACACACACGTCACGTGACGTCACTCTGGCGGAGAGGCCCGCGGGTTTGGCGGGCTGGGAACCCGGACGTACGGGAGCAGCGGGAAACACAGGGCTCTGCCGCAGGGTATAGATACAGACATTAGGCTCTGCCTCCTAACACCTCCAAACACCAACAAAAACCTTTACAATGCCACGAATGCAGATGTTCCGGAAAAACCCTAATAACCCTCTTTTTGGTTTTCTTTACTTTACTGGTACTTAGCAGAGGGTCGTATCCAGAGCCACTTACAATGCAAAACACAGGTGCAGAGATCAGGGCTCCAAGTGCTGAAAAGCCCCAGAGGGAGAACCCATAATCCCACGAGACAGAACGTGCAAAAAAGTGCCGACTCCACCGATATCTTGTCATCTAGTCCAGTGGTTCCCAACCCTGGTCCTGGGGACCCCCTGTGTATGCTGGTTTTCGTTCCAACCACAATTGCAATACCAGAATTTTAACAAGCTGTTAATTTTCTTAATTAGGTGTTTTTAATGTTTAGAGGGATTATTTACGTTCTTAAGCCACATTATGTTAGTAATAGCTATGCATGCCATGAAGACTAAAAGTCCAAGATTCACATTGTGTTGTATTGTAAACAATTAAAAGGAGGTAAAAAATGTTTTAACTGATCAAATTAAAGACTGAGGTGAATCAATAGGCTCATAATTAGTGAAATTGTGGACACATGGCCAATAAAGCTAACCGTTTGGTAAATAATGAAGAATTCAAAGACAAAGCAAATGATAACGAGCCAAACCTGCATTGTGTTAAGGAAAAAATTATGAAGGAACTTAAACTTGCGTTCAATTACCTAATTAGGAGCCTAATCACCTGAGTTGTTACTTCTTCTTTGTAATTGTTTGCAATATAACACATGAGCATAATGAACATGGGGTTTTTTTTCTTCATGGCATGCATAGCTATTGCTAACATAATGTGGAGTAAAGAGTTTAAAGTGTTCTCTCTATACAATAAAAACACCTAATTAAGAAAAAAATAACAGCTTGTTAAAATTCTGGGATTGCAATTGTGGTTGGAACGAAAACCAGCATACACA
>CM056393.1:2921835-2949335 GCA_029718625.1 Synaphobranchus kaupii
TGTTTGATCTTGGTATAGAAAGCCTCCTTAATTCACATTAACAGGACATGACAACGGAAAACCTTTTCATAAGAGACAGTAATGGATTATGGCTGCAGGCAGGGACACTGCGATGGATACACCCTGTGATGGGGTCAGCGTACGTGTGTGTGTGTGTGTGTGTGTGTGTGTGTGAATGCGCGTGTGTTTTCTTAAAGCTCCAGGAGTCCTTGTGATCGGCAGTTCAAAGTTGGCCCTTCCTCCCCTGCATGCTGACGGTTTATTTCCTGGAATAAGAACTCTGGGCTTCCCAGGATAAAACCCCTGTCTATTGGATTAAAGAATGTGTAATTAAGCACTGTTAAGAGTGGAAACAGCTCTGAAGATTATAAGGCCAGAGTTAAGAGAGAGAAAATCGCAATACAAGCTTAGTTATGGGGGGGGGGGGGGGGGGGGGGGGGCTGGGATGCGCACACACACACACACACACAAATAAATTAATGTTAATGTATACAAGCATACGTGCCCATTTGTACAAAATTGTCCTCAAATAAGCATACACACGCCACACACGCACGTACACACGCACGCACGCCCTCATGCACACCCACACACACACGCCCACACACACGCACGTACACACAAACGCACGTACACACAAACGCACGCACACAATCCACCAGTTATGCGTAAGCAATCAAAGATTTTTCTGCTGGCTCCTAAAATGTGTGTAAAGGTCAATATGCTTATGCGGCTTGTTTTCAATTGTACTTTTATAAACATTTATTATTTTATTTTTATTTTTTTACATTTATTTTTATAAACCGTTTCTTCTATGACAGCTGTTCCCACACACAGAACCATCATTTGTCAATGTATAGCTGTTAGAGGTCCCATGTTGCAGAGAAAAAAACTGACACTGTCCCAAATCAGAAGCGAATGAATTCAAAAGGCATTTCAAAGCACACGACAATGACAAGTTTAAGATAATATACGCAAGTGTCACTGTTGCAATAAAACACAAGACTCGCATTTCTAAATGTGCAGGTTGAAATTTTCACGTGGGCTTTGTGATTTAGTCTTGGCCTAAATGCCAAAATCCTGTAGAGATCTTACATTAGGAAACCAAAGGTAATTATCTCCCTCAGAATGAAAAACCAAACTCTTAGAATTTATCAGTGTGGTATTCAAACACAGCTGACTGTACACCTCAAGGCAGCTCTTGTGCAGGTAACTCAAAGACCTGAATCTAGCAGGTGTTGCTCCGGCGTTTTTCTGAACATCTTGTTCTAGTCTCTCCTCCCCGGAAGCAGAGCTCTGCTGCTGAGTTGCACATCTCTAAAGCGCTGGCACATGTGTGTGTGTGTGTGTGTGTGTGTGTGTGTGTGTGTGTGTGTGTGTGTGTGTGTGTGTGTGTGTGTGTGTGTGTGTGTACAATCGCATACCCGGGAAACACACTTTGGCGGTACGCGAGATCGGTAGAGGAGTGGAGGACAGTGCGATAGAGGAAGAGGAAGGACGACTCCGGTTGTGAGCGGGCGGTGATCGGGGCACCTCATTACCGCCACATGGTGACTCTCTGACACGCTGGCGGCAGAAGGAGCCACCTCGGACGCTGTGAGCAGCCGTGAAACAAGCAGCCTGCAGACTCCGCTCCACACTGATATACGCCTCCCTCTCCACGGCCTGCAGACTCCGCTCCACACTGATATACGCCTCCCTCTCCACGGCCTGCAGACTCCGCTCCACACTGATATACGCCTCCCTCTCCACAGGTGCTTCAGAGCTGATGAGGGTCTTTCATTTCTTCACGCTGTTTTTTATTTATTTATATATATATATTTTTTTACTTCTAAAAATAATCTTCCCTGCTTGCACACCCACCCCCCCCCCCCCCCCACACCTCTATCTCATCTCTAAAACACGAGAATCAGCGTTTCCATGGATGCTGTCGCCTTGGTTACAAACAACTGCGTAGACACTTGGAAGAGGAAAGGGAACAGTTTTGGGCGGACTTAACCTCTTCAGTACCACAGAGAAAAACACAACCCCTCTGTGTGAGAGAGAAACGGCCGTTAGACCGATACACACACACACACACACACACACACACACTTATACACACACACACTCACACTAACACACACACACACACACTTAGACCTGGCCCCCAGGGGGTACAGTTTTGGGCTGTGGGGTCAATATTCTGATATACTCCTCATTCTTAACTATAGGCTCAGATTGAGAAAGAGCTTAATTACAAACATGGCTGCTTCCAGCAGTACTCTCCTGAATCAAGACAAACCTCCTTCAGTGTGTGTGTGTGTGTGTGTGTGTGTATGTGTGAGTGTGTGTGTGTGAATGAGTGTATGTGTGTGTGTGTGTGTGTGTGTGTATGTGTGAGTGTGTGAGTGTGTGTGTGTGAATGAGTGTATGTGAGTGTGTGTGTGTGTGTGTGTGTGAGTGAGTGTGTGTGTGTGTGTGTGTGTGTGTGAGTGAGTGTGTGTGTGAATGAGTGTATGTGAGTGTGTGTATATGTGTGTGTATGCATGAGTGTGTGTGTGAGTGTGTGTGTGTGTGTGTGTGTGAGTGTGTGTTTCTGTGAGTGTGTTAGTGTGAGTGCGTGTGTGTGTGTGTGAGTGAGTGTGTGTGTGTGAGTGTGTGCGTGTGTGTGTATGTGAGTGTATGCATGTGTGTGTGTGTGTGTGTGAGTGAGTGTGTGTGTACGTACATGTGAGTGTGTGTAAGTGAGTGTTTGTGTTAGTGTGAGTGCGTGTGTGTGTGTGTGTGTGTGTGTGCGTGTGTGAGAGTGTATGTGTGTGTGTGAGAGAGAGTGTGTGTGTGAGTGTGTGTGTTTGTGTGTGTATGAGTGTGTGTGTGTAATGTCCTGACACATTCAGCACCTTGGACAGCTACCTGAGTTCAGTCTGCTCTGGTCTGTAAGTCAGTTTAAACACTTTGGAAGCGTACCATGCACGGGAATATCTGAATACAGCCAATCAGAGGAGAGAATTTGTGCTGTGTACAGGCAGGAATGTTTTTCATACAAGCTAACACCACTCAAACTGCAACAGCAGCGACCGCTAAAAAAAAGAAAGAGAAAACAAAACGTAACACGATTAAGCTTAGTGTAAAGACTAAACTACCTGCCAGGCTTGTGAAGACGGCCGTGATGTTCCCTACAGTCTGGCCCAAATCTGACCCATACCAATGACCCCCCCAGGTACACAAGGGGGTACACACTCCTATTGCTCAGCATTCCCCCCTCTGGCCAATAATAATCATAATAATAATAGTACCAATAATAATAATAACACTAATAAATACCACTAATAAAAACCATCATTGTAAGAAAGTGTAGGCTGATCCTAGTCCATATTTTCCTTGATCTGAGGAGTGATATAATATTTGGGCTGGTAACGTACTGGTGACGTACTGGTGATAGTTAGAGGGGAATCAATGCTGGATGTAATCTTGTTTTGATGTGGGTGGTTGCATGAGCTGTTCTTGATTCGATCTGGATCAATGCTGGAAATAATCTTGGTCAGTCGTGGATCAGTGCCAGCCCTGAAACTGGCTCGATATTCAAAGGCAGAAATACTGCATAGAGCGGCTCAGTTAAAAATAATATTCCTGTAAAAATGTTGAAATAAAAAACGAAATAAAAAAAACCAGAAAGATTATTTCCTGAAGATTGTGACGTGGACTTGAACTCCACGTCAGACTTAGTTACAGCACTGTTATCCTTTAATGTTCACCTAGAACTGACATAGAAACCTGTAGACCTGAGGAGTTATTTACATCACTCTCCCGGGACCAGTGAGAATAAAACAAATAAAAGATAACATGGTATTAGATGTGCATCTATGCTGGTAAAAATAATAGTCTTTTTTCTGTAACAGTCCAATGACCCCGTCGCCCGTCCCTCCAAACACTTGCGATCTTTTTTGTCTGGCATGAAGCAACAGCGCCATCTATTGGTCACACATTTTAGTTACGCTTGTGCAGTTCTTATCGGCAGTGACACGTGGTAACGGACCAGGGAATTGCTGCGCCTAATTTTATCCTCTTGATTGATATCTTTGGCAACAGCTCAGGTCAGACGCAAGCGATTCACTTGGCCAAACGGAGACTGAGGGACTGACGCACCGTAACACGAAACATGTTGGTTACGATCAGTAAAACCGCACAACTGTTTTCAAACGGCAGTGAAAATTACTCGGAATATTATTTCACTAATGAGGGCGATGGCAAGTGCCAGAGTGGACACTAACGACTACACGCTATTATTCAAGTAACACAAATACAATAAGACAGCTATTATTTAAAATACTCACCAATTTCGGTGCTATTTTGACTTCTGGTTGTAATGTCATTACTGGTTATCACTGCCTATTCTTAAGCAACATCGTATCCGGTTGGGGGATAATTAGGGATAATTAGAATTCCAAAATAGGGGTGGGAATTGGACATACACAGCCCCTCGTTGGCCGCCAAATTATTAGAAAAAAAGGCGACCTAGTATTCAAATCTGCATTAAGATACTTGAGCCACTGGGGGGCAGCAAATCTAGGCACATATAAAAGCAAATACGTTTTTTTCAATTTTATGTTCTCTCTGTCAGGTGGTTTATAATTGGAGGAGTTGACCTTTTCAGCAATTCAGTGACAAAGTAGCCAACACAACCCACAGAAGTTAACAGTGGTAGAGCAGTACAACTTTCTCACTGACATGACATCTCTAAAATGAAAATATAATTCCAAGAATATTATATAGCCTAAACCAACTTATTTTAAATGAATGACTTGTTTCAAACAACCCTTCATGACAAGTTTCTCACAGGAAAACAAGCCTACAAGATCTCCGTCTCTCCAGCAGGTTTAACATTCCCAGGCATGCAGGCACACATACACACACACACACGCACGCACGCACGCACGCACGCACGCACGCACGCACGCACGCACGCACGCACGCACACACACACACACACACACAGACACACACACACACACTTCGAGAGCTTCTAAAAATCCATGAAAAATGGACATCCCAGCACAAAAACGACTCGCTACACCTTGACAAGACTAAGTAAGGAAGGTTTTGAAGGTTTATAAGCAGTCAAATAAACTCTATGTTCAATTTTAATGTGCATTAGCTGGTGAACAAAAATACCTTTCCAAATAATGACCTAATCTAGATTTCACATCAAAAGCATGGAGCTTGCTATTCCACACCAACGGCTGAACCAACAGGGGTTTTACTGGCTTTTATAAATTTATGAAGAAAAGAAAGGCGGTGGTATACTGCAGAGAGTAACTAAATAAGCATGTGACATTGTGATGAACTGTATGAACCAGGGAATGCCATAAGCTTTAAGTGTGAAGAGAATTGTGATGTGCATGGAATAAGCACTAGGGAGAGGGTACATATGCATGGAATAAGCACTAGGGAGAGGGTACATATGCATGGAATAAGCACTAGGGAGAGGGTACATATGCATGGCATAAGCACTAGGGAGAGGGTACATATGCATGGAATAAGCACTAGGGAGAGGGTACATATGCATGGAATAAGCACTAGGGAGAGGGTGCATATGCATGGAATAAGCACTAGGGAGAGGATACATATGCATGGAATAAGCACAAGGGAGAGGTACATATGCATGGAATAAGCACTAGGGAGAGGGTACATATGCATGGAATAAGCACTAGGGAGAGGATACATATGCATGGAATAAGCACTAGGGAGAGGATACATATGCATGGAATAAGCACTAGGGAGAGGTACATATGCATGGAATAAGCACTAGGGAGAGGATACATATGCATGGAATAAGCACTAGGGAGAGGATACATATGCATGGAATAAGCACTAGGGAGAGGGTACATATGCATGGAATAAGCACTAGGGAGAGGGTACATATGCATGGAATAAGCACTAGGGAGAGGATACATATGCATGGAATAAGCACTAGGGAGAGGGTACATATGCATGGAATAAGCACTAGGGAGAGGATACATATGCATGGAATAAGCACTAGGGAGAGGATACATATGCATGGAATAAGCACTAGGGAGAGGGTACATATGCATGGAATAAGCACTAGGGAGAGGGTACATATGCATGGAATAAGCACTAGGGAGAGGATACATATGCATGGAATAAGCACTAGGGAGAGGGTACATATGCATGGAATAAGCACTAGGGAGAGGGTACATATGCATGGAATAAGCACTAGGGAGAGGGTACATATGCATGGAATAAGCACTAGGGAGAGGATACATATGCATGGAATAAGCACTAGGGAGAGGGTACATATGCATGGAATAAGCACTAGGGAGAGGATACATATGCATGGAATAAGCACTAGGGAGAGGATACATATGCATGGAATAAGCACTAGGGAGAGGGTACATATGCATGGAATAAGCACTAGGGAGAGGATACATATGTATGGAATAAGCACTAGGGAGAGGGTACATATGCATGGAATAAGCACTAGGGAGAGGGTGCATATGCATGGAATAAGCACTAGGGAGAGGGTACATATGCATGGAATAAGCACTAGGGAGAGGGTACATATGCATGGAATAAGCACTAGGGAGAGGGTACATATGCATGGAATAAGCACTAGGGAGAGGGTACATATGCATGGAATAAGCACTAGGGAGAGGGTGCATATGCATGGAATAAGCACTAGGGAGAGGGTACATATGCATGGAATAAGCACTAGGGAGAGGGTACATATGCATGGAATAAGCACTAGGGAGAGGGTACATATGCATGGAATAAGCACTAGGGAGAGGGTGCATATGCATGGAATAAGCACTAGGGAGAGGGTACATATGCATGGAATAAGCACTAGGGAGAGGGTACATATGCATGGAATAAGCACTAGGGAGAGGGTACATATGCATGGAATAAGCACTAGGGAGAGGGTACATGTGCATGGAATAAGCACTAGGGAGAGGGTACATATGCATGGAATAAGCACTAGGGAGAGGATACATATGCATGGAATAAGCACTAGGGAGAGGGTACATATGCATGGAATAAGCACTAGGGAGAGGGTACATGTGCATGGAATAAGCACTAGGGAGAGGGTACATGTGCATGGAATAAGCACTAGGGAGAGGGTACATATGCATGGAATAAGCACTAGGGAGAGGATACATATGCATGGAATAAGCACTAGGGAGAGGGTACATATGCATGGAATAAGCACTAGGGAGAGGGTACATATGCATGGAATAAGCACTAGGGAGAGGATACATATGCATGGAATAAGCACTAGGGAGAGGGTACATATGCATGGAATAAGCACTAGGGAGAGGATACATATGCATGGAATAAGCACTAGGGAGCAGGTACATATGCATGGAATAAGCACTAGGGAGAGGGTACATACAGCTCTTTTAGATCTTGGAAGATAAGTCATTTGAGTTGCTAAAATTCTGGGAGCGCCAAAGGGGTTTAGTGAAAATATTAGAACCCGTCATTAAATGATTTATTGCCATTTGGATGAAAACCTTTTAAAAATACCTCACAGACTACAAGGCCATCGGCAAGTTTAGGCTCAAATTCCCTGATAGGCAAGAGTTCAAGCTGTTTCTGTGTGCGTGTGTGTCTGTGTGTGAGTGAGCGGATGTGTGGATGTGTGTGTGCCTGTGTGTGTATGTCCATAATATCATCCCCTACACTTGATTGGCTACACAGTCCTTTAGAACAGAATATGATCCCCTACACCTGATTGGCTACACAGTCCTTTAGAATAGAATATAATTGAATATTATCCCCTGCTTCTGATTGGCTACAGTCCTTTAGAATAGAATATCATCCCCTACACCTCATTGGCTACACAGTCGTTTAAAATAGAATATCATCCCCTACACCCAATTGGCTGCACAGGTAATTAGCTCCACTTTGATTTTCCAGGTCATTACTGTAAAAGAGAACTGAGTTCTTAGTTGATATAACCTGTTTAAATAAAGATAAAATAACCAAAAAAAATCCCCAACTCACTATTTCTCAGTGAGGAAATCTTAGGGTCATGGTTCAGGGGTTGGGGGTCAGGGGTCGGGTCACACAATGACAGCACCCACCGGCATGTTAGCGGACGTACCTTGTGCTCTAAGTACAGATACTAATGCATGCTATGTGTGGGATCAGTGTGGAAGCAGTGTGTTCTTACAGAGGGATTTGTGGACGTACTTTGGTGTTTCTCTGCGGGTGTCATGTGACCGTCTCTCCTGTAGGGCCACCCAAGCGGAGCTGCATGCATGGGCTGGATCCAGCGCTAATGTTTCTCCCAGCTAATGAAACTGGACCCCTCGCCAGGATTCAGGCAGCTTACAGCAGCCATAAATCCCAGGAAGAGAGACAGAGAGAGAGAGAGAGAGAGAGAAAGAGAGAGAGAGAGAGAACAAGTGAGAGAGCAGTAGAGAGAAAATTGATAGAAAGAGAGAAAGAGTGAGAGAGAGATAGAAAGAGAGACAGAGGGAGAGAGAGAGAGAACAAGTGAGAGAGCAGTAGAGAGAAAATGGATAGAAAGAGAAAAAGAGTGAGAGAGAGCAGTAGAGAGAGGGGAGAGAGAGATAGAAAGAGAGAGACAGAGGGAGCGAGAGAGAACAAGTGAGAGAGCAGTAGACAGAGATGGAGAAATAGAAAGAAAGAGCGAGGGAGGCGGGAGATGGAGAAAGAAAGTGAGAAAAAAAAGATAGAGAGAGACAGAGTGTAGAAAAGTGGTTAAAAGTTTAACACAGAGTAATCAGTTAGTGTTTATGATCCCGGTGTCTATTGGGGTGATGCGGTGACCATCAAGCTTATTAGCTTCAGCAGGAATACATGCGCATTAGCATTAGGGATATTAGCTTCAGCAGGAATACATGCGCATTAGCATTAGGGATATTAGCTTCAGCAGGAATACATGCGCATTAGCATTAGGGATATTAGCTTCAGCAGGAATACATGCGCATTAGCATTAGGGATATTAGCATGCTGTGGCACTGACATCATTACAGCAGTCTTCATACCTTTCTATGTGGTCCGGTCATCCGTGTGTGTGTGTGTGTGTGTAAGTGCGTGTGTGCGTGAGTCTCTGTAAGTGAGTGTTTGAGTGTACGTGTGTGATTGTGTGCTTGTGTGTGTGTATGTGTGTGTTTCTGAGTGAATGTGTGTGTTCGAGTCTGGTGTGTGTGTGTGTGTGTGTGTGTGTGTGTGTGCGTGTGCGTGTGTTTGAGTCTCTGTAAGTGTGTGTGTGCGTGTGTGTGTCCTAACACCATCTACAACAGGGATCTCAAACTCAAATCCTGGAGGGCCGCTGTGTCTGCTGGTTTTCGATGTGTTCCTGCACTTAAGTGTTTAATTAAAGTCATTGAAAGAGTCTGCACACCTTGTTTCCAAGGCCTAAACTGGCTGCTGATTGAAAGGAAATCACAAAAACCAGCAGACACAGCGGCCCTCCAGGACTGGAGTTTGAGATCCCTGATCTACAATCTTCTGCTCAACTGGGAAATCTGTAACTATGGTAGCCGAAGTAACTATGGTTACAGCCATAACCTTGGGTCTTGGGTGACAGGGGGATGTTTTCCACTCTGACCCGATTTAGAGGGTCCTGTTGCTGGATAAGAGGCTGAGCAGACACCCCCTCATTCCTCTGGGGGGGGGGGGGGGGTTCCCAAAACCCAGACAGAGCACATGAGCGACCAGCCAGACCGGCGGGCGGCATCGCTAAACACCGCCAGCTGACGTCGGTGAAACGTGAGCACCTGCAGACTACCCTCAGCGACGCCACAAGGTGAGGGAAGGCCACACCTCGTCAGCGTGTTGCTAAGCTGGCAAGGCAGAGGGGGCTGTGCCAGCAGGGGGCGCTGACGCTCACGACAATCCGCCGTGCTCCACCACAGATTGCCTGCGCAACAAGATGGTCATCTCTGTATTCTTAAAGAGTAACTACACCCACTGTCTCAGGCTGTCTCTGCCTAATACACAATTTTGAAAAATACTTAGTGGGGTGAGCGAGGGAGAGGGGTGGGGGCGGAGGAGCTGTGTCCATCATCATTTGCATAAATTAACATACATTGTAGAAATTATTTAATTTAACTCGGATCAAACTGTCAAACTAGACATTGCACATCAGATATGAATCAAGATTCAGCAACTGCATGGCCTATTTCTAACCTCAAATATTTTCAGAAACATATTTTAGTGGACTATTTAGGTGGAATAAGAGAATTGAACAGGACGCCACGTTGTTCCGTTTTAAAAACGTGGAGGCGAAACAAAAGTAACGTAGCGGGTCTAACCAATCAGGTCCCGGTTGTTACCATTGTGGGCGACAACAATTATCCAAATGACGCAGAGGTACCTCCAAAGAGGTACTCTGACATCACGATTGGGGCGGGGGCAGTGTGGGGAGCAGAAAGGAAATTTCACCCATTAGGGGCAGGACAAAGACGCTTTTCTACCAGTTTCTTATGATATGATACAATATTATTTCAGAATTGTTGAAATAACGGAATGCATGAATAAGTTTCATTATAAGGTAGGCATACAAACACGTTTACAGAGAAGAAAAAGTGATCTAGAGTGTAGTTACCCTTTAAAAAAACTTCTGCTGTTGAATCTCCAAGTGCCTTCATTTTCTGGCTGGTTATTAATATCTTTCTTCTGAAAGTGTCGTCTTCATCCAGGTTTCATCAGAAACATATAATAGACCTTTTTTCAAATAAAAGAGTCTTTGACGAAGGCTATTACCAAAACATGTCTGTTTTAAAAAAGAAATAAATTAACCTTTCTCTTTATAACCTTACAAAAATATTCCAAATATTTCATAAATTCAGAAAAAAGAATATATTTTTAAGGAAGTGCAATGCAGAGAATAGTGATTTATTACCATTAAGCATTAATGCCAAACTGTAAGTGTTACTGAGAAACAGCAGTTCAATATTACAGCAAAAGGGATTGTACAGTATTGCACCTGACAGAATAGCACAGGGATTGTGAGTGACAGGCACGGGACAGACAGACGGACGGACGGACAGGTATTGATAGTTTGAAATGGACTCTTTCCATCCTCAGACTTGTTAAGATGAGAGCCTGCTCTGAGATTAACCACAGACTCTCCATGGCAACAACAACGAAGACACTCCTTCTACTGCAACAGCACACAGTGTCCAAATGGCCATTAATGACTCCTGGGTGAAATGAAAGCAGGCCGTAAAAAACTTTTAATTAATTCTGGGAATTCAATTACGTTCCGCCCCCGCACTTTGCTTTAGTTTTGCAGTAATCAAGCAATGAATATTCATGTAGTCCAACACGCTCTTGTGAGGTCATCCTGTTACCACGGTGACTGAGTAGGCACAGCAGCTGACCTCCACTAACACTCCTCTTGAGCTCTTCAGATGAGTCACACGAGCTATGCCTCTCACACCCCAATTACACTGGGCCACATGAATCAAGGTTCAGATACGTCACCACCCCCCCCCCCACCCCCTGTCATTTCCAGGGACAATAGAGTCCCACAAAGAATTTCTACAGAGAGACACAGAACACTATAAATCTAGACTGATACTTTACATAAAACTGTAAAAGCAAATATTCTACAAAGCACAGTGACTACAAGAACTGCTTTACCTAAGCTTATTTTTGTTTTGTTTAATGTAGTGTACTGCATCTTCTTGTGAAACATTTTACTAGTTTCTCCAATGGTTCACTATGTACCTCCATAAAAAGCTTTTTACTGGTCTGAATGTTGTTGGGGAAGGACGAGACACATTTTGATCAAACGGTTTGATGACCAAGTAAACAAAAATTACTTTTCAAGAATGCCATTTCTTTATTATGGTTTATGGATTTATAGTTTTCATTCTTAGTACAGAAGTGTAGACACTACACGTTAGTCTTGTCTCACCTATAACACATGCAACCCCTAACACACACACACACACACACACACACACACACACACACACACACACACACACACACACACACACACACACACACACACACACACACACACACACACACACACACACACACACACACACACACACACACACACTACATTCCACTACATTACTGTATATTCAATTAGAAGACACTCTTTTCCAAATGTACACTGCCCGGCCAAAAAAAAGTCGCCATTGCACCCGTCATGCATAGTGCCCACTGTACAAGAATCTGGAGGCAGTGTTATGATCTGGAGTTGCTTCAGTTGGTCAGGTCTAGGCTCAGCAACATTATGCAGCAATAAAATTAAGTCAGCGAAGTACCTGAATGTACTGAATGACCAGGTTATCCCATCAATGGGCATATGCCAGGATGACAATGCCAAGATTCATCGGGCTCAAATTGTGAAAGAGTGGTTCAGGGAGCATGAGGAATAATTTTCACATATTAATTAGCCACCAGATTCCTGACCTTAACCCCATTGAAAGTCTTTGGGATGTGCTGGAGAACACTTTACGGAGTGGTTCGACTTCCGTCGCAAGATCTCAGCCAAAAACTTATGCTACCCTGGATGGAAATAAATGTTGTGACATTGCATAAGGTTGTCGAAACAATGCCACAACAAATACGCGCCGTAATCAAAGCTAAAGGCGGTCCAACGAAATATTAGAGTGTGCGACTTTTTTTTTGGCCGGGCAGTGTATATGAGCAACAGTGCCAAACCAAGCAAACAACATTCTCAGATCAGGGAGTGTATATGACACATGACTAAAGCACTAATGCAATTTAGCCCTGCTAACCAAGAACCAAAATACAAACAGCAAATACACATAACTAACTAACATCCATTAGAAACCTCGTTAATGGACAGTCATGGATCTGAAACTAGGAGAGATAGAGAGCTTTATTTAAAAACAAACAACCAAAAAACACCCATGGGCTGCGTATCCCATTGGATTAATTGCATTTAATAACACTGCGCTGCCTTCTACATTAAATCACACAACTTTCATTAAATCATTTTAGCCCCAGTTAAAACCACAGCCCCCCCCATAGCTCCTAGCTACAATGTCATAATTGAATCCAAATTGTGCAAATACTTTGACAATACACAAGCAAAAAGAAACCAAGTGATTGTTGTAGCCATCTTCCTTTTGTTTTACTTAAACATATTGTTTTGTCCCATTTAATTTTGTTTGAAGAAATATGGAATTTTAAAATTTAATTATGTATATGAATGCCCCTAATTATTTGATGATGCTTTTGAATGTATTGTGAATAACTGAAATGTAATTGAAATCAATACATTGTAACAGTGTTAGAACAATGACCCAGTGGTTTTAGGTGTGGCGGTTATCTCTCCCATCAGCCACTACTGTTGTTGTTCTACACATCACATGCAGAATCTGCCCTCAGTTAGCTTTGGGCAGCGGCGTGACTTCGGAACTCAAAGACTGAACGCTGACACGGCGGTCCGCCATCGTTAAGGGCCACGTCTTTAGTGAACGAGGTAGCTGAGAAACTTTGATGCAGAAATTGAATCAAAGCAAATCTTCAGCAGCACCTCTCTCTCGCTCTCTCACGCTCCCCATTCTTCCGGTCTCTCTACACTGTGCTGTCCAAAAAAAAAGCTGAAAAGCTCTAAAAAAAAAAAAATGTTAAAAATAAAATCCTGTATGCGTATGGTGTTGCTGTTGAAAACGGGTATATTTGCAGGTTCACTGGTGAAAACAGCACAGGTAACTCACTGAACACCTGTCAGATTTCTACAGCAGTTATGTCACTTCCCTTTACAGTTAGCTGACCCCCTTAACCAGAGGAACTGGTAAAAGTTTACAACTTATTTATTTGTTATAACATGCAATCCATTTACACGTCAGTATATTTTAATGAAGAATTTCAGGTTAAGTGCCTTCAGTGTATAGTGGCTGTGCCTCGTGTGGGAATAAAACCTGCAACCTCTATGCTAGAGAACTCAATGCCCTATATTACACAATACTGACCCTTTGTGCTGTGAGTTTACAGTACACAACAGACACAGTGAGGGGCATTGTTCTCGTCCCCCCCCCCCCCCCTACCCACCCACCCGTCTCCGTCCCGCATGTTTCCCACATAACAATCTGCAGATAGCATGTAGCATTGTGTAACCACATGACTCCATGTGGGGGAGTCAGTTCACTGGGTTAGCTTGTGCAGCCGTTCCTCCCCTTTAAAGCGTAATTTTACAGTCTCTCGCTCTCAACACCTTTTTTCCACCCTTTAAGCTGAAGGTCACCCTGGATGGTCACCTTGGAGACCGAGAGAGGGAGGTTGAGTGTTTGCTTTTCTCCGGCTCCAATGCCAACTGCCTCTCACTGTAACGTGAATATTTGAAGCAAAACAAACAGGGTCAAGAACTCAGTCACTGTTCCAGTGTGTGGATGGGCCGCACAGTCTGGTATCTGTTAAGGCTCTGTTCCAGTGTGTGGATGGGCCCCACGGTCTGGTATCTGTTAAGGCTCTGTTCCAGTGTGTGGATGGGCCGCACGGTCTGGTATCTGTTAAGGCTCTGTTCCAGTGTGTGGATGGGCCCCACGGTCTGGTATCTGTTAAGGCTCTGTTCCAGTGTGTGGATGGGCCGCACGGTCTGGTATCTGTTAAGGCTCTGTTCCAGTGTGTGGATGGGCCCCACGGTCTGGTATCTGTTAAGGCTCTGTTCTGGTATCAAACCCAGACTGCACCAGTGCCGACCGAGTCTTACTCAAGCTGCACCTGAGGTGTCTTCCTCTGACTCATGTCTTCGCAAGCTTAACTTGTAGACCACAGTGTAAAGAGAAGCAGCATGCATAGGCTGTTGCGCGTGACATCACACCCCGGGACTTGAAATGTGGTTGTTAGCCCATTAGCTCAAGAGGATGTGCTTTTAGCTGAATGGGCTAACACGCTTTTAGTTGAATGGGCTAACACGCTTTTAGCTGAATGGTCTAACGCGCTTTTAGTTGAATGGGCTAACACACTTTTAGCTGAATGGGCTAACACGCTTTTAGCTGAATGGTCTAACACGCTTTTAGCTGAATGGGCTAACACGCTTTTAGCTGAATGGGCTAACACGCTTTTAGCTGAATGGGCTAACGTGCTTTTAGCTGAATGGGCTAACACGCTTTTAGCTGAATGGTCTAACATGCCTTTAGCTGAATGGGCTAACACGCTTTTAGCTGAATGGTCTAACATGCTTTTAGCTGAATGGGCTAACACGCTTTTAGCTGAATGGTCTAACACGCTTTTAGCTGAATGGGCTAACATGCTTTTAGCTGAATGGGCTAACACACTTTTAGCTGAATGGTCTAACACGCTTTTAGCTGAATGGGCTAACACGCTTTTAGCTGAATGGTCTAATGCGCTTTTAGTTGAATGGGCTAACACACTTTTAGCTGAATGGGCTAACACACTTTTAGCTGAATGGGCTAACACGCTTTTAGCTGAATGGTCTAACACGCTTTTAGCTGAATGGTCTAACATGCTTTTAGCTGAATGGGCTAACACGCTTTTAGCTGAATGGTCTAACGCGCTTTTAGCTGAATGGTCTAACACACTTTTAGCTGAATGGGCTAACACGCTTTTAGCTGAATGGGCTAACATGCTTTTAGCTGAATGGGCTAACACGCTTTTAGCTGAATGGGCTAACACGCTTTTAGCTGAATGGGCTAACATGCTTTTAGCTGAATGGGCTAACCCGCTTTTAGCTGAATGGGCTAACCCGCTTTTAGCTGAATGGGCTAACACGCTTTTAGCTGAATGGGCTAACATGCTTTTAGCTGAATGGGCTAACATGCTTTTAGCTGAATGGGCTAACACGCTTTTAGCTGAATGGGCTAACACGCTTTTAGCTGAATGGGCTAACATGCTTTTAGCTGAATGGGCTAACCTGCTTTTAGCTGAATGGGCTAACACGCTTTTAGCTGAATGGGCTAACACGCTTTTAGCTGAATGGGCTAACATGCTTTTAGCTGAATGGGCTAACGCGCTTTTAGCTGAATGGGCTAACCTGCTTTTAGCTGAATGGTCTAACACGCTTTTAGCTGAATGGGCTAACACGCTTTTAGCTGAATGGGCTAACATGCTTTTAGCTGAATGGGCTAACGCGCTTTTAGCTGAATGGGCTAACACGCTTTTAGCTGAATGGGCTAACACGCTTTTTCAGCAGCGCGGAGTGGTGCACTGGGAGGTTGTGTTTTGCAGCGCTTTGCCTGATCTTGACCATTACACGCACGCCGTAGTTTTAAATGAGGGAGTAAAACAAACAAAACCTCATTCGCCTCGATTGTCCACAGGGCCGCTTCCGACACAATTCAGCGTTGTGTATAAAATCAACTGATATTTAAACACTTCAAACTCTTAATGCAGTACATGTGATCCCTACTGATATAAACTAAACTGTTAAGCATGTTTTTACACTGAGAGAGTTTCTGTGTACCAGTCAGACCGCTTCAGAAGGCCATTCCAACTATATTACAATCTATCAAAAAAGTCACTCTCACTCTCTCTCTCTCATACATATATGCACGCACATATATGCACGCACATATATGCACAAACACACACACATGCAGGCACAAACTAATAATATGTCCTGAGACAATGTTCCATCATCAATTTAATTAGTCATGTTTCATATACTGATCCATCAGGGATAGTCTATAATAGTCTTAGTGCAGCACGGAGGAATTTAATAAATTATTGATTCATTTTCATTAAAATTTATTTTGAGAACATTAAGGAGTTTGACTCTAGAAAAACTGGGTGGAATTTACATTCCAGTTCATAAGGTAGGAGAGAGGGGAGATAATGTTTGTGGAACACAGCAGCCCAGCTCACACCTGGACCCTGGACACACAGAGACCGTAACACCTGCCAGACAGGTGAGCCATTCACACCTGAGAGAGTTACCTGTGGGCCATTCTGGGAATTCCATACAGACAACGCCCTCCGGCCACACCCCAGTATTAAACTCCCTTAAACACACACACACACACACACGCACGCAGACACCCACACCTCAAACACACACCCGCACCTCACATACATGCGCACACACACACACACACATGCACACACACCTGTATTAAACTCCCTTAAACACACCCATCCACACCTCACACACACACGGATGCACACACACACTCATACGCCCATGCCTCACACACTCGCACACAACCCTGTATTAAACTTAGCTCCCTCACTCACACGTGCACACACACACACACACACACACACACACACACACACACACACACACACACACACACACACACACACACACACACACACACACACACACACACACACACACACACACACACACACACACACACACACACACACACACACACACACACACACACACAGGAGCCTGCTTGCAAAATGTGATGGTAACTGCTCAATTGAGCTAAATTCAACCTTCACTTTCTGAAACTAGTTCCGCACTTTGCAGAGAGAAGATAAAGACAGCAACCTTATTGCCTTTACTACAGAAAATCATGTCACATTATTTCCATATCAAGTATGTTTTTGTTTTTTTTCAACTTCAACCTCGGCTTATGTGGTTGATGCAGTAAAGACAGGATTGGTGTAAAAAAATAAAATTGGAAGCTGCCATAAAATTTTAACAAGCAAAATATTTCACACACCTTCATGGAGGATCTGATTACAACACAGGGGCATTTTTTTCTCAATGGTTAGATGTGCAAATTAAGAGACGAGGGTCCCGCCCCCTAGCCAGACTCCAAGCATTGACTGATTTACCAAGGTAAACAGCCTTATCTGCACAGGACCAGATGGAAGAGGAGCACGCTTCGTCCCCGGCCAAAAGAGAAAAGTTTACGAAACAAGAAAGTACAGTGTGCAGAGAGGGGAAGGCCTGTCAGATAGAGAAACCTCAGAGTGACCGTCCGGAGCCGGAACGCAGGAGCGGTTCTCCCTCTGGAACTCCCGGAACGCCGAGGGGAAAACCGGGGAACGGGAAGCATGCCGGAATACAAGCAGCCAGCATGCAGGACCAACAGCCAGCTCTCACACTCCGCTTACAGGAAGATCAAGAGGGTTCTGAGCTTCAGGAGACGTGAGTACAAGGGCGCTCTGCAAACACAGGGTTACCGGTTCAAATCCCGCCGTGGTGGCATTGGTGGCACAGTCCTTGTGGGAAGTTCTCTTGCGGTATTCAGTCGTCGTTCAAGTCGTCGTTTAGAAACGGGTTACAGTTTACATGTAGAAATTGAGAGATAAATTACAGATTAAAAGTCACAGAAATTTATAATACAGAACCCTGGAGAATGCACCATTATTACATTACATTACAGGCGTTTAGCAGACGCTCTTATCCAGAGCGACTTACACAACTTCTTATTACATGTATCCATTTATACAGCTGGATATATACTGAAGCAATTCAGGTTAAGTACCTTGCTCAAGGGTACAACGGCAGTGTCCTACCTGGGAATCGAACCTGCAACCTTTTGGTTACAAGTCCAGTTCCTTAACCATTATACTACACTGCCGCACCAGGAAGGTAACTGCAAGGTGCATAAGCAGATAAAAGCAAAGATACATTTTTCCTGTTGATAGCCGTTAAATAAATTGTAAGTCTGCTGGGAAAAGAAGTAAATCACCTTCTCAGAACTTGAAAGTGACTTTCAGACCATCTGGCTGCCTTGGGGTTGTGAGAGTTTTAATTCCCCTTGCGGGGGGTCATTGTTATTGCAAAAACAGGTTAATGGCTAAATCCTCCTCTTCTTAGTAAACTATTAACCAAATGTTCCACCGGTGCTCAGTCAAACGAGGAGAGGGGCTCTGTGGTGTCCGTTCTCTCTTGCCGCGTCGCCTGGATCTTTCCTGTGCTTTTCTGGCCTTTACTTCCCCTCAGTCTGCTTCATCTCTATCTTTCATTTAATATCTTTCTTTCAAAGCGCCGTGTTGTGTGAAATTCCCTCAGATGAATACGCTACCTGCGCTACCTTTTCGTTCACTGACTCCCTGTTCCTCTCTCTCCTTCTCTCTCTCACACAATCACGCAGTCTCTCTTCACTCCCTCGCCCGCTCTCCTTCTCTACCTCCCTCTCTCTCTCTCTCGTCACCAGCAGCCATACCACTACGCACTCTGCTCCTGCTGAATTGCTGAACCTAAGCAGGTGTGGGCTTGGTTAGTCCTTGGATGGGAGAAAAAAACAAAGTTGCTGCTGGACGTGCTGCTGGAAGTGGTGTTGGTGGGTCAATAGGGGGCGATCTTTCCTCTAGTCAAATAAACCCCAAGGCCCCAGTGCAGTGATGGGGACACTGTGCTGTAGGAGGTGCTGTCTTTCGGATGAGATGTTAAACCGAGGTCCTGACTCACTGTGGTCATTAAAGATCCCATGGCACTTATCGCAAAGAGTAGGGGTGCGTCCAAATACTCAAGAAATGCATCCTCCTTTCCTCCACTACCACCTCCCCTCCTCTGTGCCCCTCCTCTTTGTGTCCTCCCTCCACTGTCCCAATATTGGAGGAGACGAGTGAAGTGGCTTCAAACTCGGCTCCTCCCCTCCTCTGGCGAAGGATACGTCGATATATCCTACTGCGGAAGAATTTTCACATTTCTGGGTGACATCATCGTGCTCACGCTCACAGAGATTTAAAGACGGCAACAACGAGGATGCGTAGCTATGCCGTATATGAATTTCCCCCAAGATAATGATTCCCTCATGCAAGATATTTAGCCTAAATTGTGTGTGCTTCAGTAGGTTATTATCACACATAGGAAATAGCCAAGCATCCTACCCGAAGGCTAGATTGCCTACAACGGATAACAAAATGGCAGTTTGTTTTTGCAGCTCATATCCTAGTGACAAATTCGGCAATTTAAGCTGGGGAAACAGGTCCAGTTATTTGCTTGTACATGAATGTTGCTTCAACAAACATGACGCTAAACATAAACAAACATTACTCTAAACATAAACAAACATGACGCTAAACATAAACAAACATTACTCTAAACATAAACAAACATGACGCTAAACATAAACAAACATTACTCTAAACATAAACAAACATGACGCTAAACATAAACAAACATTGCTCTAAACATAAACAAACATTACTCTAAACATAAACAAACATGACGCTAAACATAAACAAACATTACTCTAAACATAAACAAACATGGCAGCTACCATTATTTCAGCATGTGAATATGCATTAATTAATTTATTCAACCAATCGTTTCCAAAAGACGTGTTGAAATTTGATTTCAGACGTGGGAAATAGGCTAAAATTGTTGATTAGTGCCATAGTGTGAACACTGCCACAATATGAACTTTGGGAAACAATAACTCAGATAATATGAAGCGACAAATTAATTTCACTAATCTACGGAAATGTTTCTGAATTTAGCAGACACATTGAAATGCAATGAAATGGCTACAGATTGTAGGCTGCCTCACAGTATAGCTACAGCTACAGCTGCCTGTATGAAGTGACTTAGTATTTGGTCTGTTCAGACATTGGGCACATCAGGATTCTGGAATTACAGTAAATTGTTTACTTTGATCTAATGCTGGTGGTAACATATTAATTAGCCTAGTGTCTCGACACAAACCGCAATGTCAGGTACATGTTTATACAACCAAACTATATTCGTTGGTTTATACGCGTAGCCTACATACAATTACTTGTACTTGAAGCTTACAAGATACTTTTCAGCTTTAAATGGGCTGACCATGTGTAAGATCTGTGACTGGCGATGGGATTATTTGTGGGCTCGGTGTCAGTCAAAGTTATGATACGACAACTTCATCAATAGTCAATGGCGATTGTGATGATGGAGAAGCAGACAAGCTGTCCCAAGGAGGAGAAGAGGAGAGGAGTGAAGAATATTGGGACGCACCCTAGTGGTTTCCCTGGCATCCTGGCTAAATTCCCAACCTGGCACTTTCAATCTGCCACCTAATCATCCCCCAGTTTAACAGGCTAAAGTCATTCTCTCCCTCTCCACCTCAGCTGATGCGAGACGGCATTCTGGCACAAAATGGCTGCCGTGCATCACCCAGGTGGGTGCTACACATTGGTGGTGGTTGAGGCGAGATTTCCCCTCATCACTGTAAAGTGCTTTGAGTGTGAAAAAGGCAGTAAATACAAGGCATCATCATCATCCCTCTCTCTCTCTCTCTCTCTCTCTCTCTCACCTGACGTTCTCTCTCTTCTTCGCAGGGGTGTTCGGGCAGCACCTGGAGGAGACGATGGTGTACGAGAGGCGCTATGGGGAGCGTCTGGCGCCCCTTGTGGTGGAGCAGTGCGTTGCGTTCATTCGCCAGCGGGGTCTCCTGGAGGTGGGGCTGTTCCGGCAGCCTGGCCAGGCCACGCTGGTCAAGGAGCTGCAGGTGGCTTTCGACTCCGGAGAGAAGCCCCCCTTCGACAGGTAGACAGAAACCCCTCCCTCCACAGGTGCATTTATTATAAATAGTGTATTTTATACGTTTCATAGCGATTTCCTCAACTTTAAACACAATCAAAAGCAAGCCAAGGGCAACAGTGGCAGGAAACTCCCCCTGGGTGGCATGTAGGAATCAGACTCTATAGGGGGGACCCATCCTCCTCTGGCCGGCTCAGGGTGTGGGTTTGGGGGCTCAAGGTGTGGGTTTGGGGGAGCCCTTCCTCCTCTGGTCGACTCAGGGTGTGAGTTCATAGAGACCAACCTGGTCGAATCAATTATCCAGTCGAGTCTAATCAGTTCAGGACTGGTTGTGTTCTTGTTCTGCACCCCAACGAGCCAATTTAACCACACCCATCCTAACAGTTTAACCACACCCATCCTAACTACCTTCGTTAATTTAGAAGATGTTCTGAGATACTTGTGTAAAAATTACTGATTAATCAGTTCAATGTGTGTACATTGGGGAAGTCTAAGACATCCTTGATATAAAAAATGTAGGGCCCTTTGTTTAACTGTGTGTGTGTATGTGTTTGTGCATGTATTCCAGCAGCACAGATGTTCACACAGTGGCATCCCTGTTGAAGCTGTACCTGAGGGAGCTACCAGAACCTGTGGTCCCATTCTGCCACTACCAGGATTTCCTCATGTGTGGGAAGGGAGCCCCCGGTGGCCGGAAGCAGGTACAGCAGCACAGTGGCTCACTGTGAGAGAAGGGATCGCACTGGGGAATTAAGTAAAGGAACAAACGCCAGAGAAACAGTTTGTGGCTCTCTGCTTTTTATTCCTGTTTTTAAAGATAGACAAAGAGGATCCCACTTCTCATTACAATGAATGCACACCTGTTTAGGTCATTTCAATCAGCTTAGGGCCTGATTTACTAAGAACTTTTAGCAAACGCAAAACCAATAACATGACAAATGATTTGTCATGGCATTTGTTTTGCACCAATCATTGTTTGTGTTATTAGCTTTGTGTGTGCTAAAAGTTTTTGCACCCACTAAAGGTCTTAGTAAATCGTTTTTTTTTTTAAATTCGTTTTTTTAATCTTTATTTTAAAATCCATCTTCGCTCCCTTTGACGTGTTCAGGCTTTAGAGGATCTGAAGAAACTTCTACACAAGCTCCCCACGCCAAACTTCAATCTCCTGCACTATATCTGCAGGTGAGCGTGCACCAATACACACACTCCACCAACACCAATACACACACTCCACCAACAACGATACACACACACCATCAGAACCAATGCACACACTCCATCAACACCAATACACACACTCCATCAACACCAATGTACACCAGGGGGTTCTTCAGAAGCCCAACTTCTTATAATTGGATATATCTGTACTTTAACAAATAGGAAACATTTTTTGTAATCCACTACGAGCAGAGATACTGGCCAGTAAATTGTGACTGAGTCTGAGAGGGTGGGTCTGTTGCTGTTCTAGGTTCTTAAATGAGGTCCAGTCTTACTCTCACATCAACAAAATGAGCGTAGAGAACCTGGCGACCGTGTTTGGACCAAACATCCTGCGCCCTAAAGCTGAGGACCCTGAAAGCATCATTGGGGGTAGGTGCTCAAACTGTGGGTGTTGAGAAAACAGCTTTTATCTTCATTTTTGCATGCACATTTTGGTTTTTTGCATATTTATAAACAGTATAACACACAATATAACACATATTTGAAGTTCTCATTTGGCTCTATGTATTATCAAGGTTTCATAAACTCAACTACTCAAAACAATTTTTTGTGTTGCTTCCTATTCTGTTGACATACAGTCAAGCCGGAAAGTCTCCCCACCCCTTTCACCTTCTCCACGTTTTATTACGTTACAGACATATTCTACAATAGATTGAGTTCATTTTTTGCCTCAAACATCTACACACAATAGCCAATAATGATGAAGTGAAAACAGGTTTTTAGAAAATATGCAATTTTATTTTACTGACAAAAATAGGTTATTTAGGGTTTACATATCTGTACACACCCTTAGCCTAATACTTGGTTGCTGCACCTTTGTCAGCGATTACAGCTTCAAGGCATCTTGGGAAAGAAGCTACGAGCTTGGCACACTTGTTTCTGGACATTTTTGCCCATTCCTCTTGGCATATCCTTGCAAGCTCCGTCAGGTTGGATGGGGAGCGTCGGTACACAGCCATTTGCAGCTCTTTCCACAGATGTTCAATTGGATTCAGGTCTGGGCTCTGGCTGGGCCACTCAAGGACATGCACAGACCTTCTCCGAAGCCACTCCTTTGTTCTCTTGGCGGTGTACTTTGGGTCGTTGTCATGTTGGAAGGTAAACCTTCACCCCAGTCTGAGGTCCAGAGCACTCTGCAGCGGGTTTTCTTCAAGGATCTCGGTGTACTTAGCTGCATTCATCTTTCCCTCTAATAGGACTAGTCGCCCGTTCCCGCTGCTGAAAAACATCCCCACATCATGATGCTGCCACCGCCATGCTTCACTGTAGGGATGGTATTAGCCAGGTGATGAGCGGTGCCTGGTTTCCTCCAGACGTGACGCTTGGTATTCAGGCCGAAAAGTTCAATTTTGGTTTCATCAGACCAGAGAATCTTGATTCTCATGGTTTGAGAGTCCTCTAGGTGCCTTTTGGCAAACTCCAAGCGGGCTGTGATGTGCCTTTTACTAAGGAGGGGCTTCCGTCTGGCCACTACCATAAAGGCCTGATTGGTGGAGTGCTGCCTGGATGGTTGATCTTCTGAAAGTTTCTCCCATCTCCACAAGGATACGCTGGAGCTCTGTCAGAGTGACCCTCGGGTTCCTGCTCACCTCCCTGGCCAAGGCCCGTCTTCCCCGATTGCTCAGTTTGGTCGGGCGGCTAGGTCTAGGAAGATTCTTGGTGGTTCCAAACTTCTTCCATTTACGAATGATGGTGGCCACTGTGCTCTTTGGGACCTGTAAAGCTGCAGAGATTTTTCCGTACCCTTCTCCAGATCTATGCCTTAACACAATCCTGTTTCTGAGGTCTGCAGATAATTCCTTGGACCCCATGGCTTGGAGTTTGCTCTGACATGCACTGTCAACTGTGGGACCTTATATAGGCAGGTGTTGGCAATCCCCAATCATGTCCAATCAATTGAATTTATCACAGGTGGACTCCAATTAAGTTGTAGAAACATCTCAAGCAGTATCAGTGGAAACAAAATGCACCTCAGCTCACTTTTGGGTGTCATATCAAAGGGTGTGCACACTTGTGTACATATGATATTTTACATTTAGATTTTTAATAAATTAGCACAAATGTCTAAAAACCTGTTTTCACTTTGTCATTATGGGCTATTTTGTGTAGAATTTTGAGACAGAAAATTAACTCAATCTATTGTAGAATATGTCTGTAGCGTAATAAAACATGGAGAAGGTGAAAGGGGTGGGGAGACTTTCCGGCTTGACTGTATCAACATTTTAATGTTCTTATATGGAATTTATACATACACGTATGCACATACATATATATCTCCTCAATAACCCAGTGCAATTAACTATATACGTGTGCGTACAGGTGAAAGTGTGAGTTTGTGTGTATGTGTGTATTTGTATGTGTATGCGCGTTTTTCTGCGTATGATCATGTGTGTTTATTTGAATGTGTGAGTATGTGTGTGCATCCTGAATGTACTCAAAAGAACCCAAGTCCTAGACTGGCCCCTGTAAAACAGCTTGACAGACAGACACAGCCGATTTACCGCCGTCGCCAGCTGAAACATGGCATAGGACATGCATTGCAGGGACCCCATCTGACTTCCTGTACACAAGACAAGGGGGAGGACGAGAGCGATGAGACACAATCTTAAATTATAAAACGGCCACCTGAGAAGCATGACCTCAGTGGTTGAGGCTGGCTAGAGTGTGCCGGCCCTGGTCTGGGTGACAGAGCGCAGGATACGCGAGCGTGGAGCGGCTTGCGCAATCACAGCCCGGCGTCCTCTGTGACCCCTAAAAGGGGGCGGGGCTTAGAACGCAGACCCGTCTGTAATTCCATCCCGCCCACTCAGGCCACTTTCACTCAGCCAAACCGGCAGCTGCCTCTCACCCGTGTGTGTGTGTGTGTGTGTGTGTGTGTGCCTCTCACCCGTGTGTGTGTGCGTGTATGTGCCTCTCACCCTCCTCTAAGTGTGTGTGTGTGTGTGTGTGTGCTTCTCACCCTCCTCTAAGTGTGTGTGTGTGTGTGTGCCTCTCACCCTCCTCTAAGAGTGTGTGTGTGTGTGTGTGTGTGTGTGCCTCTCACCCTCCTCTAAGTGTGTGTGTGTGTGTATGGGTTTGTGAGAGTGCGTGTGTGTGTGTGTGTGTATGCGTGTGTGTGTGTGTGTGTGTGTGTGTGCGTGCATGTGTGTGTAAATGTGTATGTATGTCGAATAGGCCTGGACCCCGTTTCCCAAAAAGATCTGAGATAAAGGCTATTTTGTTTTTATATTACTTTCATTGTTTGATATTTGTTTTTCATAATTTTTTTAGTCTTTCTCTCTATTTTTATTATCTTTTTTATCTAATGTCAGTAAAATTTAATAATACAATTAATAAAGCACAAACAAAAAACACTCTAAGATGATCTTGACTCGAAGATGCTTTCGGGAAACGGGGCCCTGGTCTGTAAAGTGTGCACATGAGTGTGTGTGTGTGTGTGCGTGTGTGTGTGCGTGTGTGTATGTTTCTGAATACCAGTGCTTGTTTTCGTGTGCAAATTTAAAGGAAAAGATCTCTCTGTGTGAGAATAAAAGTGTATTAATGTGTCAGTGAATAAGTGCAAGTGTGTTACTGTGGGGTCTGTGCTTTGGACTGTGTGCTAACGGGGCTAGCGCTCGTGAGAATGTTTGTGTGCGTCTGCAGTTCTGTTACATATCAAATGACTGGGGGGCATGTGCCCTGGACGCCGCGTGGTCATGTGACACTACAGTTTGTGCATGAATGCGTGTGTGTGTGTGTGTGTGTGTGTGTGTGTCACACCGGTTCTGTTCCCCTCAGAAGCTGCTCTGGTGCAGCAGCTGATGTCAGAGCTGATCAGAGAGAGCACCGGTTTGTTTCTCAGAGACGCTAACGCCGCTCTGGGTCTCGAGCCGCTTCCCCGCCAAGGACAGAGAGACGACCTCGCCGTCGCCGCGGAGACGCTCCCGGACCCCGCCGCCGCCGCCCCGCCGCCCGGAGAGGAAGGGCTCCGCCCTCGTTCTCGGGACCCCCGGCCCCCTCCTCCGCCGCCCCCCCCCATGCAGGGTGGAGATGGAGCTCCGGCCCCCGCCCCACCAGACCTCCTCCCCCAGGAGGATGAGCGATCCCCTTTACGACAACTGCCCGTCCGCTGAGCCCGGAGCCCCTCCTCCCGCCGCCACCCCCCCCTCCCCCGGGCCCCCCTGCCGGCGTTCCCACGCCCCAGGACGGCTGGGACGTCCCGCGCTGGAGAGGGGGGGGGGTCGGGGGGCCGCGTGAGCGCCGGCAGCAGCTCCTCGCAGGAGGGACCCGTGGGCAGAAACGCTCACGAGAGCACCCTCTCCGTCTACGACAACCTGGAGGTCCCGGCGCCCACGGGAGCCAGCGACGCCCCCGCCCCGCAAGAGGACAGCGGCGACAGCAGCTCCTGGTCGTCCTGCGAGATCGTCCTGGAGGAGGCCAAACCGGGTTTCGGGCCGTTTCCGTTCAGGGCTGAACCGCCGGACCCCCCGCCCGATTTCTTCCCCGTGCAGACCTTCCTGTCCCCGGCGGCTCCGGACCAGGACCCCACGGCATCCGCGACCGCCATGCGCTACCTGCTCAAGCAGCAGATAGCCCAACAGAAGGAGGACTACGAGACCCAGATCAGAAGGTCAGAACTTTCTCCTCACGCATTCCGCTGAATTCTCCTCACGCATTCCATAGAATTCTCCTCACGCATTCCACAGAATTCTTCTCACGGTTCCAGAATTCCCGTATACAGCCCCCGTCTCATTCAGACAGCAGGACCTCTGTACTTGTAGAAATGTATCTCCAGAAGATGCCAGGTTTGTGCCGCTGTTTTAGTTTAGTTTGATTTCCGGCCAAGTTCGGCCTCTAAGACGGGAAAGCGTGAACTTCTATGAATTTGAACGTTCTTCCAATGCAAAAACCGTTGTTCTCCGGTCATAAATAAACAACTGATTAG
>CM056393.1:2954335-2961835 GCA_029718625.1 Synaphobranchus kaupii
TCTCCGCTCTCTGGGGTAAATGGGGGGTACTTACACCTGTATCCCTGCCCTCTGGGGTAAATGGGGGTAATTTACCCCTATATCTCTGCCCTCTGGGGTAAATGGGGGGTATTTTCCCCTATATCTCTGCTCTCCGGGGTAAATGGGGGTAATTTACCCCTATATCTCTGCCCTCTGGGGTAAATGGGGGTAATTTACCCCTATATCTCTGCCCTCTGGGGTAAATGGGGGTAATTTACCCCTATATCTCTGCCCTCTGGGGTAAATGGGGGTAATTTCCCCCTATATCTCTGCCCTCTGGAGTAAATGGGGGTAATTTCCCCCTATATCTCTGCCCTCTGGGGTAAATGGGGGTAATTTACCCCTATATCTCTGCTCTCCGGGGTAAATGGGGGTAATTTCCCCTTATATCTCTGCTCTCCGGGGTAAATGGGGGTAATTTACCCCTATATCTCTGCTCTCCGGGGTAAATGGGGGTAATTTACCCCTATATCTCTGCTCTCCGGGGTAAATGGGGGTAATTTACCCCTATATCTCTGCTCTCCGGGGTAAATGGGGGGGGGGGGGGTAATCATGATATCACCCTCACAGAATGGTCCAAAGTTTGGACATTCAAAAAAATCAAGAGCACCATCCCTTTCCAAATATAGCCTAATGACACGGTTACTCACAAACATCCACAGACCTTGTTGTGCGCGTTTAAAAAAAAAAAAGAGTACTTTCTACCGAGGTACGCCAACTGTGTACATCCGCACAATGTATAAACCAAAGCACGGCAGTATTCTAGGGCGCATTGTGTTGGCATAAGCCCCAGAATACTGGTGTGCTTTGCTTAATACTTTGCACGTATATACACAGTTGGCGTATTTCGGTAGAGAACATCTGTGGATGTTCGTGAGTAACCGTGTCATTATATTTGTAGAAATGTTGCTGTTGATTTTTTCAGATGTAAATTTTTGACCGCCTCAAACCCGTTGAGGTCTGTTATATCGGGGTGATGTCACCGTGAGCTGCAGTGGATATCTAGTGAGTTCTCAGCGAAACTACCTGGATGGATAGATAACATGTACTGTATGTAGAAACATATCAAATTTTAATTTTTGGGTTAACTGCCCCTTTAAATAGTGAGTGGTCAATCCAGTGTGCTTGAACATGCTCTGAAGGAGCACAACGTCTAAGGGTTTTACTGGTCTGAGATCAGTTCTGGGAAATATAATCAATACTGTCTAATTAATTAGTGCTGATAATTCTCTCACATCACCAAACAGTTTATTTTCTATTTTCCTCTCTCCACACCCACACACACTTCAGGTGCACACACATGCACCCTCACACAAACAAACACACATATAAGCTATATATATATATTTTAACACTGTGGGAACACACATATTGCAATGCAATAAAATAACTAATAAAAATAAACAAATGACTTTTTTCTGAATTCATCTTCTGCTTGAGTGTTTATTTCAGACGTGTAACTCTTCACAATATTTCAATTTTTAAATCAAAGGCTGACTGCTGCCTTTTTTTCTGTTATTTGACTGTTACCTCCCAGTTTTTGCATATTTATCAATTGGGCAGAAAACGGGACAGAGGACAGAGCAAGAGACAGCTGAACGTTCACTCCCAGAAATGTCCACCAGGGGGGAGTATTGAGACGCACAAAGAAGTCCGGCAGGAAGGAGCAGGTTTCCATAGCAACATGGCACACATAAGACGTCAAAGTTAAATACAGCCCAATAGCAGTTTCATCTGTACATTTTGAAAGTGTCAAAAGAATTAAAATACTGGCACAGTATTTATGGGAGGTAAGAAAATGGCGGTTTCTGGGTAAAGACGTAATGGAGGCTTAGGCTTAGCACAGGGTGGCGTCATCTGGATAGCAGTAATAGATGGAGTGATGAGATTATCAGGGCTCACAGCATTGTGTGGGACAGAAAGGCATGAGAAACTCATAATCCAGAGATCAACATGAACATCCCATCAACCCAAACACACGCTAAAGATGCACACAAATGCACATACGCACGCACGCACGCACACACGTACGTGCACACACACGCACGCACGCACGCGCGCGCACGCACGCACGCACGCACGCACGCACGCACGCACACACACACACACACACACACACACACACAGACGTACACACGTTTTTAAGCGTGCTCCTTTTGCAGTATGAAAACATAAACTCAACGTGAACAGACCGGCCCATAGTAGCACTGTACTGATTGGCTGGAAAGGAGGACGTGCCGGACGACCTGATTGGTGGAAATCAGCAGCTGGGGTCTGTAAGAATAAAAAATATAGCAAAAATAAAATCTTTTTTTAAGACGATTGCTGTATTTGTTCGACTGAAACAATGAAGGCCAAGTGGTGGAGTTATACAAAGAGGGGGTACACAATGCAACATGAAAGAAAAACAAAAAAAAACAAAAAAAAATAAATAAGTGACCAGGTCTTTTTCTTTTCATGATTAAACACAGTTTCTCTTACTCACAGTAGGATGAGCTGATACAACATGACAATCCTGGAGTCCTTTAAGGCAAAATGGATCTATGACTGATTGACCTTTTTCTTTTCTTTTTATGGGAAGGCGGGGGGGGGATCCAGATTTCCTGTCCTTTTTACACATTTCACACAATAAGTCCCAAACATCCAGAACCACTAAGTGCCACAAAGGGTTTTTTTTTTTTTTTTTGTTCAGTTCAGTCAAAGTTTTCACAACGTTCTCTCCCTCTACAGAATCCATTCCGGGCGTTCCAGAATAGTCCAGATTCCGAACGAGTCCCTGGGTTGCTTTTCGGCCTCCCGTGAACAATATGTTCTTTGAGGGAAATGGTTCCAGAGAGGCACATGTTCACGATTAAAAAAAAATCTTAGGAGAAAACCGTACTGAACTCAGCCTTCTTGCTGACGCAAATGCTTCAGGCCGAGGCATCGCAACCGTCAGCCAAAACACGCACCCATGCGCTCTCTTGCGCTCTCGTGCGCTCTCGTGCGCTCTCTTGCGCTCTCGTGCGCTCTCTTGCGCTCTCGTGCGCTCCCTTGCGCTCTCGTGCGCTCTCTTGCGCCTGGGTCAACGGACTCCGCTCTCGAGGGGCATGGGTCAACTCCCTCACACCCAGAAACACCATCACCCCTTACCCCCAATCCCAGAATCCCTTTGGGTTAGATGGGGAGAATACTGCTCTGGTTAAGAGGAAGAGGAAGTAGAGACGCCTGTGACGGACAGAGCATGAGTGGACCCGCCCTCTGGCTGTGGAGCAGCCAGGACCCATCATTTGCATTAATTCAGACCCTACGGCTGCCCTTGGAGATGCCCGAATGTCGTTTCTCACAGTACAGAGGACACAGGAGTTAAACAGGAATAAAATTTGGATATGATGTCACTAATCATGGAGTACACTGGTAATAACCCACAGAACAATTCCAATGATGATTGGAGGATGCTTTCTGGCTACAATTCCAGGATTATGGTGGAAATGACCAGGAAGCATCTGTTCAACCAGGAAGCAACGTACTCCACGATAAGCAGAGTTCCTCTCTGTTTGTTCTATGGGTGAAGTGACATCACAAATGACATCACAAATGTGACATCACAAATGCCTCGTCCCTATTTTATGATCCCCTGCAATTGAAGAGAAAACTCCCTCATTTTAAACCAAGTTAAAAATGATACAACAGGCTATCAATACTGTTTTAACATCATAAACGTCTCCTACTCTGTGACACCTCAGGGTTGAACCCAGAATTATAAAGGTGCAGACATAACAAAAGGTCACATTCTCTTACAGTAGCCAATCAAAAGAGCTATATAGAGATTGCTAACGACTGTTTGACCCAGGTGAGTTGAGCGATGTGCTATTTTGTACACAGCAAAGCAGCAATTCATACAGCATCATGCTGTACACCATTAGCTTGGTTTCCTTTACATTAGAACAAGCAAACACGTTTCTAAGCTAGCACCAATAGACATAAAAGCTGCTACAATGCTCGTTCCAAACTGAACGTATAACTGTGTTGACGCAACACTGTATTTTTCCAATGCAGCTGCTGTCTAATAGCTAGGAAATTAGCTAAACTAACAAGTCTTTTACAAAGAAAGCTAAATGATTAGCATGCATCACAAGACAGCTACATTACTAGCATGCACTAGCAAGATAGCTAAATTACTAGCATGCACTAGCAGGATAGCTAAATTACTAGCATGCACTAGCAAAAATGTAGCATGCATGCATTTATTTTTCCAACATTGCGCTAGGTCCAAAAACTAGACCTTGGTAATACTTTGTTTCTAACAAGAAAATGGCAGAAAAGAGCCAAGCAAAAAGAAATTAGGATGCTTCCAGAAGGATATTACATACTATAAGTGTATACTATAAGTAGGAGTCGCTTTAAGGTACCCTATTACATCATTTCAAACTTGATTTTTAACAACAAATTTCCACTTAAAAAAAATAAATAAAATTTCCTTTTTTAAATCCTGCCTTTTTATAAATTGTCCATCCTGGGACAGTGTGTGCACTGATGCGTGTCTGGATCAGGAAGATGTGCATTACATGCTGTGTGACCTTTGACTCTGAGGCAACTTACATTCAACTGATGAATCAAAAGGGGGCTGCAAAGGGTGTGTAGTTTGCACATCGTGGCACAGGGGTGAGGGTGGGGGTGGTAAGTTCTGTTTTTAGGGCTCTCTCTCTTCAAGGACAAGGCGCTGTCGCCCAAGCGACAGATATCCAAACCTGCCGCAAGCTGGGCCATTTTAAGGGAATACCTATTGCACACTTTACCATCGAGCATTTCTAGATTCATGTTCTCTGCTTAACAATAAAGCAAGCAAGTTGCAGCATTTTGTTAATGATATAAAATGTGATTTTTCCTTCATATGGAAGGTTGTTTGATTCCTGCGCTCATTAAAGTTGTCCATGAATGTGTGAACCTGGTTGCAGGCTGCATTTGTGCTAGAAAGTAAAAGTGATTGGCATTGGCATTGGCCAATACCGGCCGGCAAATATCACTTATCGATATCGGCCCAGAATTATTGTGCATCCCTGCACGGAAGTATATTTCTTTACCTTCCACCAGTACAATTAACTGGAATGACTGAAAGGAACAACAATACCAGCGATGTGTGTGACGTATTTCCAACACCTCGGATCGCAGCAGTTGCATTTTCCGTGTTTCCTCCAGGTCCTTATGAGTCCAAAGAAGATCTCTGTGTTAATAATTCATAATTATATGAATTATCATAATTGATAGTACCTTTCAACATCGATTGACTGACAGCGATATAAAAACGTATCTATAATAAATGGATATGTATACATCTGTGTAAAGTACTCAGAGAGCGGCTGACAATTAGCTTTTTCCACAACATGATATCAACGCACATACACACAAATTACTTATAGAAAATTACACCACACTTGAACCCCCATCTCTTATAGGTCAGAGATGTTTGGCCTTCAGGTCAAACGAACGTGTTGTTCACAGAAATACTCAATACTGCTATCTACAGGAACGGCAGGCATTTTTTTTTTCTTTATCTCAATACGTTAAACTAAAAACAGGCATTTATTATTATTTTCATTAACTGGTTTCTATTTTGTGTTTATTTCTCTTTATTTGACGACATGCAGATACTAGGCTGAGACAGCAGCAGAAGATGGGCGGGGCTTTCAATGCTGGGGGGGCGGGGCTTTCAATGTGGGTGGGCGGGGCTTGTTGTTTGAATGGCAACGCTCGTTATTTTGTCGCACTCTTTAAAAAAAAAATTTTTTTTCCAAAGCCTTGCTCTTTTTCTCGTCGCTACGCTTGTCCCGCGCGTGGTCCGAAAGGAAAAGTCTCGCGAGAAAGGAAATGTCTAACTGGAAAACCTCAGGCCTCCCACGAACGCAGACTAAAATTTAATATTAAAACAAAGATTTCCGTTCAGTCGAACTCCTCATTGCCTCCGAGTTCCTCAGCTGCTTATTTAAGAGAGAAGCGGCTTCTCCGTCTCACACCGGCACATTCTCGGGGGGAACGGACTAAGCTGGAATCCCCAATGCACTCTACAACAGTAGACTACGACTACTCCCCATAATTCATACGTCAGAGCAAAGTCTAACCTGCAGGTGAAACAATACGATGTTCCAGACGATTCCCACACTCCCAAACTTCTCCTCCATTTAAAAATACAAAAAAGAAGATGAGGCCCAATCCCTGGGTGATTTTAAACAGGCAGAAATTAGAATGCGGAAATGTGATAAAAACAGGACGTCTTTGCGGCTTCGCGATAAACTCGTCTCGGTTCCTCCTCTCTGTTCTTCCCGCTGAGAAGCGTCGGCCGTTCTGCCGGCGGTCTCAATACAACCGGAACCCAACCCGTGCACCGGGGGGGGCGCTAGACCCCTCTCCTGCTATTCGGCGAGAGGGTGATGGGATTGGGGGGTGGGGGGCATAGACTGGGAGTGACATGGGGGGGCAGAGGAGGAGGAGGAGGAGGGTGGCACTGAGGAAGAGTTGGAGGGGAGAAAAAAAAACGTCTGGCCAGATTGGGGCCGTGGCGGGGCGGGGCTCACTGGCACTCCTCTAGCGCCCCCGTCAGGGCGTCGATGCTGCTGCTGTCGGTGTCCGAGGCCAGGGTCTGTTCCGTGGACATGGACGAGATGTCGTTGATGGAAGACGACTGGGAGGCTGTGGTGCTGCTGTTCACCGCCGTGTCTGCAGGGGGCAGCAGAGAGGAGGAGAGTCAGGAGAGAGGTTGTGAGAACGCCCCAGCTCTGACACTAGATTATCCACAGATATAGAACCATAGATGTGACATATGTCATAGTTTGTGGCACAATTTTTGAGACCATACCCAGGTAAGATGGTGGCCAGTAACCATGGTTTTATATCTATGAGCCAATCATCAGCTATCTGGCTTCTGAGACCCAATTATGACATCACAGTGGGTTAGAAAGTACATGACACTTTGCATTAGGCTGTACCCAGGTAAGATGGCTGCCAAATTGTTCCATTTCAGAATTCCAAATTACTGTTGCATTACATGATATGTCATATCTATGATTCTATATCTATGAGATTATCATTCACAGGATCATACCATACCTCCGCTGTCTTCTCTCATCACTCCATTCCTGTTTCTCTCTTCCCAGTCCATCACTTCTTCATAGATCAGTTCTATTTAAAAGAATACATTTAGAAGAATACATGTGTTTCCCCTCTGAATTTTTACATACTTCCAGGAAATGACATCGACAGACATTGGCTAACTTTCCAACATTTGAGAGAAGACACACTGTAACAACACACGGTACGCGGTATCCCTGGAGCAAAGTGGCTCTTCCGTAGCAAGTTGTGAAAATGTGAACAAAAATAAAAATCCTTCTTTTTTGGATTAAATAAAATGATTAAATAAAATGTTAAGAATAAATAAAATGTACGACTATTAAGAAGGCAATAAAACAATTATGACCTATAGTCCAAGTAATATTTTACTCAAAA
>CM056393.1:2966835-2971214 GCA_029718625.1 Synaphobranchus kaupii
CTTTCTGCTCCCGAGCTCTAGGGTGGGTCTGTCTCTCTCTCTCTCTCTCACACACACACACACACACACACACACACACACACACACACACACACACACACACACACACACACACGCACACCAGCTGTGGAAAATATGATGTGTTTGTGTGTGCGTGCGTGTGTGTGAGTGTGTTTATGTGTGTGTGTGTGAGCCTGCATGTGGCTGGGATAGGGTGGGAATGTTTGGGAATGTTTGTTTAGTGGAACATAGCTCTGGTATGACTGCGTAATCTCATACTTTTTTCTGCATTGGAGGTTTGCTTGTATTTATCAGAGACAATTTCCCCCCTAAGTAATAATAATGAAAGCAGCCATAAGGCAGACAGGCCATAAGGCAGACAGGCCATAAGGCAGACAGGCCATAAGGAAGGACAGGCCATAAGGCAGACAGGCCATAAGGCAGGACAGGCCATAAGGCAGGACAGGCCATAAGGCAGACAGGCCATAAGGCAGGACAGGCCATAAGGCAGGACAGGCCATAAGGCAGACAGGCCATAAGGCAGGACAGGCCATAAGGCAGACAGGCCATAAGGCAGGACAGGCCATAAGGCAGACAGGCCATAAGGCAGGACAGGCCATAAGGCAGACAGGCCATAAGGCAGGACAGGCCATAAGGCAGGACAGGCCATAAGGCAGACAGGCCATAAGGCAGACAGGCCATAAGGCAGGACAGGCCATAAGGCAGGACAGAGGCCATAAGGCAGGACAGGCCATAAGGCAGACAGGCCATAAGGCAGGACAGAGGCCATAAGGCAGGACAGAGGGCCATAAGGCAGGACAGAGGCCATAAGGCAGGACAGAGGCCATAAAGGCAGGGACAGGTCATAAGGCAGACAGGCATAAGGCAGGACAGGCCATAAGCCAGGACAGGCCATAAGCCAGGACAGAGGCCATAAGGCAGGACAGAGGCCATAAGCAGGACAGAGGCCATAAGGCAGGACAGAGGCCATAAGCCAGGACAGAGGCCATAAGCCAGGACAGAGGCCATAAGGCAGGACAGGCCATAAGGCAGGACAGGCCATAAGGCAGGACAGAGGCCATAAGGCAGGACAGAGGCCATAAGGCAGGACAGGCCATAAGCCAGGACAGAGGCCATAAGGCAGGACAGAGGCCATAAGCCAGGACAGAGGCCATAAGCCAGGACAGAGGCCATAAGGCAGGACAGGCCATAAGGCAGGACAGAGGCCATAAGGCAGGACAGGCCATAAGGCAGGACAGAGGCCATAAGGCAGGACAGGCCATAAGGCAGGACAGAGGCCATAAGGCAGGACAGGCCATAAGGCAGGACAGGCCATAAGCCAGGGACAGGCCATAAGCCAGGACAGGTCATAAGGCAGGACAGGCCATAAGGCAGGAAAGGCCATAAGGCAGACAGGCCATAAGGCAGGACAGGCCATAAGGCAGGACAGGCCCCAACGCTACTCCTTCAACATTATATCATATAAAATAAACACACAATGCATGTGATGAGACACGAGAGGGGCGGAATTCCCAAAGGATACAGTCCTTTCCCGGGAATAGGACTTTGTGGAGAATCATTTTAGCCATAATGCAGTCCGACCGACCAGAGATCCACTAAAGAGCAGCAACGTTCCCATTTAAACAGGAGGAAAACCTCCAACGTTCCCCATTTCAACAGGAGGAAAACCACCAATGTTCCTATTTCAACAGGAGGAAAAACCACCAACATTCCCATTTCAACAGGTGGAAAACCACTTACCCACAAGCCAGCCCAGCAGGAGCTGCGGTTTCAAATCCATTTAAATTCACTCAATTGAAAAAACAAACTGAAATTCAATTCATGGACTGGAAAAAAAAATTCCCATAATGAGCTACTGAGGATTTTTTTTGAAAAGGTGAACAGAATGTCAGTTAGTTTCCTGAACTGTAATGGAATTGACCCCCAACTGTGCAGTTCAGTCTGAAATTTCACAACCCAGTACAGCCACGACCTTTCAGGCACGCAATGGCCGTAAATTTTAAACCTTCATTTACCAGTCTGATCTAATTTAGACTAACAAAACAATAAAAAAAGTAGCACATTATCATAAAAAGCCAAAGTGCTGTTTGTTTGCCCTCCCCAAACAAACAGAAAGAAACACTATGTAAGGTTCGGTTAAATGAGTGGGAGAGGCTTGGTGCTTTTCGGTTGGTGAGTTTCTGAGGTGAAATGACGGTAAAGATCAGGCGGGCTCCTCACCGTTCTCCTTGTACTTCATACCCAAGATGACCTCGGGTGCTCGGTAGTATCTGGTCACCACGTACGGGGGTCATCATGAAGTTCGTGCAGGCCGTCCTGGCCAGCCCAAAGTCGAGGATCTTCAGCGTGCAGTCCGACTTCACCACGATGTTACTCGGCTTCAGGTCCTATGGGCAACACACACACGCACACACACACACACACACACACACACACACACACACACACACACACACACACATACACGTGCACAAACACACACAACGCATACACACGCGTATACATACAACACCCACACATAGAAAGACACACATGCATATACACCGCAGACACACACGTATACAGACACACACAGACACATGCACATTAATATTTTATTTGAGGCACAGTTAAGCACAACAAATGACTGCAGATATTTTAATATCAGGGATGTCTTTGACCTTGTGATTACTCCAGTCTATGGCCATGCATATAAAGGTTTTAACACAGATTGTAAAATTACATTTAAAAGCAGGTACATACACAGAGACACACACACACACACACACACACACACACACACACACACAAGGTCAAACCAGAAACTTTCATTAATATTCTCCCTTTAAAGTAGTATTTCTCTATGATTCTGCTGACACAGGAATGCATTAATCACAAATTCTCTCTCTCCCAAACATTTCTTATTTAATAAAGCAGGATAATTCATAAATTCTCATAATGAAGCAGTTACCATAAACTTCTTGTAGTTCTTGTCCAACTGTGGGTGTTACCCTGTACCCCTCCCTAGAGGATGTCCATACTGTATCCATCCTGTGGGCGTGGCCTTGTAACCTGGTAAACATCATGTGGGCGTGGCCTTGTACCCCTGTACACATCATGTGGGCGTGGCCTTGTACTCCTGTATACATACGGTGGGCGTGGCCTTGTACCCACTGTACACATCCTGTGGGTGTAGCCCTGTACCCCCTGTACAGATACTGTGGGCGCTGTACCCACCCCCTGATGGGCGTGGCCCTGTACCCACCCTGTGTATGATGCCAGCAGAGTGCAGGTGTCGGATGCCACACAGGATCTGGTAGAGCAGGTAGGACATCCTCTCATGGTCCAGGTCCATATGAATCACCTGGCACAGGCTGGCGTCCATCAGCTCCATCACCAAGTACCTGGGGAGACCCCCAAACTCAGAGCCCTCAAACTCACACAGCACATACTGTACCCCTCAAACTCACACAGCACATACTGTACCCCTCAAACTCACACAGCACATACTGTACCCCTCAAATACACACAGCACATACTGTACCCCTCAAACTCACACAGCACATACTGTACCCCTCAAACTCACACAGCACATACTGTACCCCTCAAATACACACAGCACATACTGTACCCCTCAAACTCACACAGCACATACTGTACCCCTCAAACTCACACAGCACATACTGTACCCCTCAAACTCACACAGCACATACTGTACCCCTCAAACTCACACAGCACATACTGTCCCCCCTCAAACTCACACAGCACATACTGTACCCCCTCAAACTCACACAGCACATACTGTAACCCCTCAAATACACACAGCACATACTGTACCCCCTCAAATACACACAGCACACACTGTACCCCCTCAAACTCACACAACACATACTGTACCCCTCAAACTCACACAGCACATACTGTACCCCTCAAATACACACGGCACACACTGTCCCCCCTCAAACTCACACAACACATACTGTACCCCTCAAATACACACAGCACACACTGTACCCCTCAAACTCACACAACACATACTGTACCCCTCAAACTCACACAGCACATACTGTACCCCTCAAATACACACGGCACACACTGTCCCCCCTCAAACTCACACAGCACATACTGTACCCCTCAAACTCACACAGCACATACTGTACCCCTCAAACTCACACAGCACATACTGTACCCCTCAAATACACACGGCACACACTGTCCCCCCTCAAACTCACACAGCACATACCCTGTTACCCCCTCAAATACACACAGCACATACTGTACCCCCTCAAACTACACACAGCACATACTGTACCCCCTCAAACTCACACAGCACATACTGTACCCCCTCAAATACACACGGCACACACTGTCCCCCCTCA
>CM056393.1:2971714-2986714 GCA_029718625.1 Synaphobranchus kaupii
TATCCTTTTATACAGTCATGATATGTCATGATAGCATCCACCTGTTTACCTGTGGGAATACCTGTTTTACCACAGAAGTTGTTTGAGAGAATGGCAAAGAATGTGCAAAGCCGTTATCAAGGCAAAGGGTGGCTACTTTGAAGAATCAAAAATATAACACTTTTTTTGATTTGTTTGCATAATTTAATGTGTGATCTCATTGTTTTGATGACTTTACTTATCTAAAAATGTGTAAAAACAGTAAAAAAAAAACTTTAAAAAACCTATGAGTAGGTGTGTCCAAACTTTTGGACTGGTACTGTAATATATATATATATATATATATATATATAAGTTTTATTTTTAGCCACTAGCTAATGTCATCTTGTCAACTAGCTAGCTACCTAGATTGAAACTGTTAATTTAATTTAGCAATTAGCTAAGCCAGCTATTAACATTAGACTAATGCTAACAAGATGGCTTAATAAAGTTAGTCAATAAAACGTTAATTAAAAACGTTCCGGCCTGTTGTGTACATCAGTTTCTATGATTGATTAGTTTAGACTAATCCTTTAAAAGTAATGAGATGCCCTAGTATGACTTCCAGTGGGCATCTCCTGCCGGTTGTTGCTACGTGCGTTACTACGGTGATGATGCTGCACTTTCATGGCGTGAGAATCTTGCCTTGTCATTCTGACAGGGGGTGATAAAGTAGTGAAACTCTTGCCATTGCCTTTCACATGGAAACCAGAGAGGCGTTGGTAGATTCTGCTCCCGCCAGCTGACCTAGATCAACCCCCGCTCACAACACCACACGAGAGGGAGTGCTGTTATACCGTATATCAGCACGGCTGTGATTCGGTCGTAGGCACGACCAGACCGAACTTCGCTGAGCTCGGTTAGAACGTAAACAAAGTGGAGTGATTCCGGCCGGTGATGAGGTCCGAGTGGATGTCACACTGTATATTGGCACTCATGGGATGTGTCTCGGCCAATCGCAATGCACGGTCGGAACTAACTGCTGTATAAATGGCCAAGGTCTAGACTAACGGGGGGGGTACACAGACCCAGTTTCAGTGCTTAGGGGTCGAGTCTACCTGGACTGGGGGGGGGGGGGGGCGGGGGGTTAAGTGTCCACCTGGATCCAATATGGTTAAGGACTACTAACTGAGAGTGGAGGGGTAAGCCGACGACGTCCAACATCAAGACTTTCATCCTTAGAGCGACGCTTTCTTTGACTTCGTAGGCTGCACACCGCCACAATCAGACTTTTATGTTTCATTCATTCGTTTGGTTTGCATGCGTCAGCTTTATGTCTGTAGCCTCTCCTTGAGCGCAAGCTGTCAATCATACAGTAATCACCATGACATTAACCTGGATCGATCCTCGTTGTGGTACTCTGTGCATTGTATAGGCGCACCTTGTCCAGTCGGCGAGGTCTTATCTGGTGTGTGTGTAGTGTGTGTGTGTGTGTGTGTTGAGTATGTTCTGTCACGATGCTGTGGTAATGTGCGTACCGGGGGTTCTGGGCACGCTCAGCGTGTGCGTGTGCGTGAGAACGAGTCTGTTCTGTTCCCTGCAGTACCGCACTTTCGACCCCTGTAAACAGCTGTGGTGCAGTCACCCCGACAACCCCTTCTTCCTGTAAGACCAAAAAGGGCCCGCCCATCGACGGCACCATGTGTGCCCTCTGGCAAAGTAAGGGCACGCTTCCCCTACAATTCACACGCACATGCACACACATGCACACTCACACGCACACACAAGCACACGCACACACACACACACACACGTGGTGATGTTGGTGTTGATATTGATATGGATGTTGTTGATAATAATAATGACGATGGCTTTATGCTATCCATTATGAAATTAGGTGTCAAACACCATAGATCACCGTAGATATTCGCATAGAAAGACACAGATCACCACACGTTATTAAAACAATGTACCTATGCGGTCATATTGCCAAAATCACCTCCGTCATGTGGACTGTGCCTCTCCTTGTTTCCCAGCACTGCTTCAAGGGTCACTGCATCTGGCTGACGCCTGACATCCTCAAGCAGGACGGGAACTGGGGCATGTGGAGCAAGTTTGGGGAGCTGTTCCCGGACCTGCTGGGGAGGGGTCCGCTTCCGTATCCGCCAGTGTGATAACCCCCATGTGAGTGGGGTTCTGACCCGGTTCTGTCCTGGGCCCGGTTCTGTCCTGGGCCCAGTTACGCAGTCTGGCCCGGTTCTGTCCTGGGGCCCCAGTTACGCAGTCTGGCCCGGTTCTGTCCTGGGCCCAAACTGACCTGTCAGTTTACATTACGCCCATTCATAATTCTGTGCTGCCTTATAAAACACGACAAATCAAAGCAATGGTCAAGTATCTTTCTGTTGGTTCCTAATTTTTACCATTTAAAAACCAGGGTCAGGCACACAAAGTGGAACATCATGTCAAAATCGCTTTTTTTAGCTGGATAAATATTAGTTGTCATGCCCTCATGATTCACCATACGTTGAGCCACCACAAATTTTTCATGCATACATTTTTCATTCAAATTTTTTCATGCATAAAGAATAAACATGGGAATAAACGATTTTCTAATCGTTGTTAGCAGGGTTTAAGTTGTACCCTTAATGAAGCTCCCAATTGACTTCCACAATTTTTTTGTCAGCTGGTAACCGGCTATCCATAGCGCGGCCATTCGCAATGAATGTAGATTCGCTAATTGTTGCTACCATTCATTTCTTTGAGCGTTAGGGCTAATGCTAGCACCTGACCTCTGTCTGCTAAAACTGCCTGATGAACGGACGATTGTTGTGTCGCCTCCTCCGCAGCCCAGCTAACGGAGGCCACACCTGCTATGGACCCAACTACGAGTTCCAGCTGTGCAACGCTGAGGAGTGCGCCAACCTCTTCAGCGACTACCGGGAGGACCAGTGCAGGCTGTGGGACCCCACGTTCGAGTACCAGAACGCCAAGCACCACTGGCTGCCCTTCGAGCACTCCGGATTGTGAGTACTGTGGGGGGAGGGGGGGGAAGGGTGGGGGGGGTAAGAGAACCCTTTCAAAAAGAGGTGGGCTTATTGAAACTGGCAGGAGCTATGAGGAAGGGCAATTCCAGGGGTGGGAGGAGCTCGCAAATGGGGAATGGGAGTGGCCAGAATGTGACATCAGAAGGAATGGGGCGGAGCCTCAAAAATGACCTGGATCAACCCTAAGGACCCAACAACAGGTCATGGAAAGCACACCCAACTAAATCAAGACACAGGTATCCAAGATTAGCAGAAAGGAGGTGGGGGGAGGGGGGGTCCATTTAGGGCACCTGTATGTGAGGTGGAAGAATGTGGGTGGTATTTAAACAGCAGTAGAGTTAAGCATATGGAGACATTAGTGTCAAGGCATTGCCTACCCTCTGTCCTCCTCAGTAGTTTGATGTGAGAAGGGTTACAGGGTGGTATAGCTGCTTTGCTTCAGTAGTTTGGCATGAGAAGGGTACAGGATGGTATGGCTGCTTTGCTTCAGCAGTTTGACATGAGAAGGGTACAGGGTGGTATAGCTGCTTAGCTTCAGTAGTTTGGCATGAGAAGGGTACAGGGTGGTATGGCTGCTTAGCTTCAGCAGTTAGCCATGAGAAGGGTACAGGGTGGTATGGTTTCTTAGCTTCAGTAGTTTGGGCATGAGAAAAGGGTACAGGGTGGTATGGCTGCTTAGCTTCAGTAGTTTGGCATGAGAAGGGTACAGGGTGGTATAGCTGCTTAGCTTCAGCAGTTAGGCCATGAGAAGGGTACAAGGTGATATGGTTTCTTAGCTTCAGTAGTTTGGCATGAGAAGGGTATAGGCTAGCAAACCAGAACCAGTAATAGTCTGGAGTGAGAGCAGTAGTAGGCCCAACGTTGGCGCTCACCCCCCCCCCCCCCCCCCGATCTCCCCGTCCCATCTCCCCTATACTATTTTAAATTTCCATGCAACCATGAACTCTCCGTTACCCAAGTCATTACCTCACTACTAAACTGATTAATCTCAGCTGATGGGAGAGCTCAGCCTATTCCACCCCCTCACTCTCTGTGCTCCATCCTGAATTAATTAAAACGCATGGAAATCTAACCGCCCACAAATCCCATCTCCGGGCCACAGAATGTGTATGGGAAATACAAATTCTTTGGCTCCGCCCGTTCCACGCCGTGTCCAGCTGATCAGTCTTGGGCATACTGTATGTGACAGGTGCCCAAATAGGAACACGCCACTGCTTGTTTATTTCCAAACCTTTTAACGTCAGAACGTATTAAACGTTCTCCACGGACTGCCTTCTGAAAAGTGACCGGCTGTTTACTTTCACGAGAATATTTTCCAACTTCATCTAAACTGCGTGTAACCTGAAAGTCATATTTGGAATGAAAATCAGGGAAAAAGCAAACATGTTTTTGGGGAGTGGAGGGGGAGAGAGGGATGGGCAAAATAAGCATGCGGTGAATTTAAAGAACTTTCTCCGGGGGGGTGTGTTTCTTCACAGTACTGACCGAGGTGCCCGTTAAAATGGTCGCTGGGTAGATCTGATGGGTGAGGAGGGAGTAAAGACGGCGTGTTCCTCTTGACCGCTTATGGTGTGAATTCCTCAGCCCATAAGTGGCTGCTTCCTGCTCGCCGGCGTGAGCGGTCAGAGCTCCGAAACCGTACATATCTGTGCTGCGCGTTCGTCCCTATCAGCCATGTTTCTGTGCTGTAACGTGAGGGTAGGCTGCATGGAGATTTCTAATTCAGGGCTTGAATTTGAGTTTCTCTCCTGAATTGAAATTGCCCCCAGCCCTGGGTTCAACACAAACAAGCGGGAAGACGCTAAATTATTTAGCGACGGTGCCTTGTGCGCTTGCTTCATCTCATCTTTTCCCGGCGCCAGCTTGTCCGGGTCACAAATCCAGCCTGGACCCGGGAAACCGAAGCCCCCGTTCCCAGGCAGAGAATCCGCCAGGAGCTCACGGGAACGCCACCGGCCGACCCCGCTAGCTTCAGATTAAGCTTCCGTAATCCGGGGGCTCGCAGGATGAATCCCTCCCCATCTGGCACGCCTCCTCTGAATGAGCTAGTGTGCAGCTGTTTAAATCGGGGCGCTCGTAGCTCTGCTGAACCCCACCCTGACGCAGGGCGATCCGCGCAACGATCCCAGCCCAGGTGTTCACCTGGCGAGGAGTCGGCATCGCCTGGCCTTAAGCTCCGTCCACAGCGTAGCGTCGCCTTCTGTAACCCGCAAACCGGGAGAGAGACGCCATCGTCCAGCCTGCCACTCCTTAAGCTCCGCCCACAGCGTAGCATCGCCATCTATAACTCGCAAACCGGGAGAGAGACGCCATCGTCCAGCCTGCCTCTCCTTAAGCTCCGCCCACAGTTTAGCGTCGCCATCGGTAACCCCCAGACCCGCAGACCTTTGGCTGTGTCCAAATCAGCACCCTTCCATACTATTGAGTATGCTTGTTTAGTAGACAGGATGAGAAAGTAGTTAAGTCTGCAATTTTTTTTCTCTAAATGTAGTATATTTAAAACCCCCGTATGATATACTTATTTCCGGGGTTTTGCTGAGTATATTTGGGAGCATACTTTTTTCAAGAAGTACTCAAACATTTTGGTTGCATAAATATGAGGCGCAGCTTCGCTGATGTTTTCCCTTCAATAACAACAAAAACTACACATGCGCAAGGGTGGGACTTCTCTACGACACTTCCACAGTACGGTTGGAAAATAGTATGGAGGATATTTCTTTGCATACTAAACAGTACACATTATACGGCACACATCTGCCAGTACACAGGAGACAGGACGCAGTAGATAGGCCTCTGATTCTGACACAGCCCTAGTGTGGAAAGCAAGCTGTGCCTCTTTTTCGGGCGTGGCAATTACGGACCTGGGTTTGGGAGGCAATTCCATTTCAATTCAGGAAGTGGGCTGAGCTTCACTTAATGAGTCGAAAAATTCCCAGCGACTTTCCGATGGAAGTCAACGACCACTTGTTCCTCGGAGGGGCCGAGGTGTTTGTGTCTGCGGCCGACCGGCTCACAAGCTCACAAGGCACAGCTCCAGTGTTTCATCTCACTTCCTGCTCCGTGAGAGGGACTTTCCCGCACTGTCATTGGACGGGGCGAATTTGGCGGATTTCCACATGACGGGAGGAGGCGACGGAACGCTTGCACTGTCCTCGCCCTGGGCCCGTTCCCCGGCTGGCCCAGGGGAACCGTCTGCGTGGCGGTGGCTCCGGGAGGGGAGGGGTTCACAGAGGGGTAAGGCTCTGACAGCATCGCTCTGAGTGAGTCATGGCGTTTGTTCTGAACACATGAGAAAGCAAACGAGTAGAGGGTGTGATTCACTGGCTCTGTAGTGCATCCATTCCCCTCTCCCTGCACCCCATAAAACACTGCATCCACCGCCCCCGCCTCCCTGCACCCCATAAAACACTGTTAACACCCAGCCAGCCGCTCTGCTGGCCACCAGAAAAACTGTCTACAATGAACAAACACACACGCATGTGCACACACAAACTCTCCCTTTCACACATGTGCATATGCACATCAAAAAACAAACACGTATGTACAAGTGGGTGCACACACACAGAAACACACACGCGCATGCATGCACACACACATTTCCGTGGAAGTGAATTGTTGCCAATCCGTACTTTCCCAGCCACTGACAGTGGTGTCGGCGGTCTCAACTACAGTTGTGTGAATTGGCCCGGAGCCAAACAAAACTATGAATCTCACGCTGTTTGCAAAACTAGCATTGGGGCTCCATTTCCTGTTGGGGCTCGGGGGGGGGGGGGGGGGTATGATTTTGAAAGCAGGGACATATGGGCTCCGCCCTGTCCCAGCCAGCCAACGCCATGCACTGACCTCACCCACATCCATTCACCTAGGGGCGTGTCTCTCTCTCTCTCCCCTTCCCCCAGCCAAAGAGCGCTGCCACCTGCACTGCCAGTCCAAGGAGACGGGGGCCAAGGTGGACATGCAGAGGATGGTGTACGATGGCACTCCCTGCTCCTACAAGGACCCCTACAGCATCTGTATGCGTGGCGACTGTGTGGTGAGCGTCACCATTCCGGCTCAAGGGGGCTCCTGGCCTGATGACGTCATAATAGTGATGAGAGTTCTTGGCCCTATTGTGATGTCATCAGTAAAGAATCTCTGCTGTTTCTCTGTCACTACAGGGTTGTTTTTCCCAGTCTGTCCAAAAACAAGCAAACATTCAGTCATTGGATGGGTTTCTGTCCATTCTATGATGATGCGATTCTCAGAGCATTAAATCATAACTGTCGGGTGGTAAGAAATGGGCTGGTATTATCACTGGCCTCTGTAAGGTTCTGGCACTATCTTCTCCCAATAATGTTATTACTGTGATTTTATTTTCCTCCCACAGTCCTCTTGCTGAGTTCAGCTTTTCTTCCAGTTGGCTGAAATCACAGCTCAGGGCTTAGAAGTGATGCCTCCATCTGCCAGCCAAGCAACCCGCCATACCCCCCCCCCCCCCCCCCCCCCCCCACCTCTCTCTCCTCCTCCCCCGCCCCATCATCAGACGTGTTCCAGTGAAGTCACAAGTCCCCCCCCCCTTGTCCCCACATTCTAATGCTGATGTAACAATCACTACTGGTAATTGAGAGCCATGGAGTTCTAGAACACTGAATTAGAAATTTGAAAAAACATTCCAAAAAACCCTGCTCTTGGAAGGGGTAAGAGCGTTGCGCAGGGAGACGGAGGCGGAGCGGTGAGGGGGATTCCATTCGAGGACAGGCCCCCCCATCTCGTCACCGCGGCCGTACTGAGCTCTGCTTCCAGCGAACTGGAACAGAGACTGAACTCTGAGCAAGAGGACAGTGTGGGAGGGGTTTTAACCACAATAATAAGATAGAGGCCAGTGCTGTGTTTATATCTCCCACCCCCTCTTCCTGACAATACCACCACCACCTCTCTCCCTCTCCCTCTCTCCCTCTCTCTCTCTCTCCCACCCCCCCCCACCCCCCCCCCTCTCTCTCTCAGAAAGTGGGGTGTGACCAGGCCATTGGGTCCACCCAACAGGAGGACAAGTGCGGCATCTGTGGGGGAGACAACTCCAGCTGCAAAATTGTCAAGGGCAACTTTCACCGCAGTGCCAAGAAACAAGGTGTGGTCATAATAACAATCGTCGTCATCATCATCATCATCATCATCATCAATCATTCTTACTTGGCACACAAAGTGCTTTACACAATATGTGTATAGGTAAAATAAATCAAACTGAATTCAGACAGCAGACTTTGAGTGAAACGCTAATGCAGGTTAAATAGTTACGTAACCGTATCAGACTATTACCTGTGCTGTTAATGTACCTTAATACGGCCCCAACTCAGGCTCGGAGGTATCCAGGTGACCCCCATCATAACTTAAGGAGGGTTATATTTAAATATATACATATCAAGTCTGGCCGGGGACCCCCTACAGTACCTTCAAGGGCCTGTGAACCCCATGTTGAAAACCCAGGCCTTAGTGGGTAATATTTTTTTTGTTGACTCTGGTGGAATGTGGCATTCACCAAACCTGTCTCTGTAGAGCACACCCTGCCCTCTGTGCAGTAAATGTAAGATCTTGATTCCTCCTGTTCTGTCATACCAAGCCCCTGCTCATGTCTACGCTTAACACACTCTCTTTTCTTGTGAGTTCTCCGTCTGCGAATGGTCTGCTTTTCATAAGGGGCCATCTGGAGACAAAGCCGATTCTCTCAAAACTGCTCTAGACACGTTGACAAGACTGATGAGGTGTAGCTAAGCGCAGTATTTCTTTGATTACCATGACGCTGTTATTTGGGATAACTTTCATTTGACGTGTTTTCCGCTCATTAAGCTGAATTTACATTGAAGCAAGTCAGGTGACTGTAACTATCACAACCAAGGGCACAGCAGGAGTGCAGGGGGTTTGAACCTGCAACCCCCTTTACACGCCCCACTCCTTACCGCCGTCCACACCTCTGAGGACCACACCGAGATCTCCTGTCCACTCCAGTTAAAATCAGTTGCAACCAGTTTGAACTCGAACGGCTGTTGGGTGCAACCCTAACGGAAAACGCAACAGACTGGAGAGAGAAACGCAAAGCAACCACGTTTGATTTATTTTTTTCTGGCAGACTGAAAACAGATGATGTAAGTTTCTCCCTGTCAGGTCAGGAGAAGAAATTAAAAAAGAATTAAAAGAAGTTAACAAAAAATCTTCCCCCCCTGGCCAGTAGTGACGGTCAGAACATGAAGCTGGAGAGCGCCCCCAAGTGGTTCGCCGTGAGACACAAGAATGCGGAAATGGCTGCCAAGTTTTAAAAGGTTCCATATGAGTCCTTTGGAATCGGGGGATGACTTCACGGCGTACGCCATCGGCTGATATTTATAGCAGATAAACAGCGGGAGAACTTCCCCTTAAATTAAGCTGCTTGTGCCCAAAAAAAAAAAGACTTGATTGGACAGCCAACGTTAGTGTACTCTTAAGTGTAGACGGGCGGTAGGTGGAATTCTGGTTACATTTATGTCTAGGCATTTAGCTGATGTTCTTATACACATAAAAGAAGGTTTAGGCAATGAAGAGCTAATGCTAAGACATTCAGCTTGCAACCGATAATAGCCGTTAATACACAACTTACTAACAAATAGTAACTGCATTAGCCTACAACACAAAGTTAAGCGCAATAGCAGGTTCAAGAGGGAAACTTGAGAATTACTGCTTCAAGTACTGGGTTTGAGGAGTTTTAGATGTAGCATTGATGGGGGCAATGGTAAGTGTTCATAGCTCAGTATTATCAGATGCAACCGTAATCATCTGCACTGGTTGCTGTTACTGTAATGACGAAAGTGAAATCGTTTTGTGTTAGGGTCTTGTTGCGTTGTTGAATTAGTGAAAGTCGTGTGTGTTGCTTGTAATGTCAGGCAGTTTTCATCCTTACTTTGTCACAGAGAGCAAGGCATGCTGGGAAGAGAGGATTTGAGTAGAAGCAGGAGGCTGAAGAAGCAGATTTGTGAAACGACGTGGTAATGATGCTTGTAAATAGAGTAGGAAAGTTTTCACTTTTCCCCTGCTACTCTGGTGTAAATGAACAGATGACAGAAAATTATATTTTTGATTGTAGTTCTTGGCAGCCGTGCCAGTTTCAAGAGACCAGTAATGATCTCATGACTGGTGCCCTCTGTCCTTGTACACAAATGTTTGCGTTATTTCTATTACCAGTTGTATTGAGAACTCTTTTGTTCGCCAGAGCAAATGAGAGGTTTGTTTTATGTGAAGGACTCAAAGAGATTTTCATCTCAAAGAGATATCTGCCACTGCTGAATACGTCTTATGCTGTCTTATGAGGTACAAACACCCTTCTTTTTGATAGTCATGTTTGTTTTTGTTTTTTTGTTTTTTTCCTTCCCACAGGTTTTCTCAAAATCCTTGAAATCCCTAGAGGTGCCAGACATCTGCTCATCCAGGAATTCAAGGGAACTCCACATATCATTGGTAAGGCCGCTAAATTTACGGGCTGAGATGCGAAGGACCCCGCCGGTCGTTAATAACACGGCGGACGCGAGGCCTCGTAATTCAGGTGTTTGTCTCGGAACATCGCTCGCCTGTCAAAGTGGTTATTATTCATGGAGGCTGCAGTCAGATTACTGCCTCCGCTGTTCCGTCTGGGTTCTAGAATGCACTTTGTTCTAAGATTCCGGCCACAATGTATCTTCTTTGTTTGTGTTATTTTGTTTGTGTTACTTTGAAGGGATTCATCAAGAGTATTGATTTACCCCCCCCCCCCCCTAATTAAAGTTTGACCTTCATCAACCTTGGCAAGTTTACCTTAATGTTTCCATGCTTTCTACCATGCAGTTAAGCTTTAAAAAAGGGTTTAACCTATCTGTATGTATCCAAGCTGTCGACCCCTTATAGGTATTTAGCTATGTTTTGGGAGATAAGGTGGTGTTTTGATGAGATTGTTTGGTGTTTTGGAGTGACAATTTGGCATTTTGGGATGAGTCTTTGTTGTTTTGGAGGCAAGACCTTAGTGTATTCAAGATAGATATTTTGTGTTGGACATGTGAGTTTGGTGGTCTTGAGACAAGAGTTAAGCGTTTAGGAGATTTATGTTCGGTTGTTTTTGGGTGAGTTTTTTTGGTGATTAGTGTTTAGTGTTTTGAAGCTGAGGGTTAGGAGTTTTGGAGCTGAGGGTTTGGTGGTTTGGAGCTGAGCGTTTGGTGTGTTGGAGCTGAGCATTTGGTGTGTTGGGGCTGAGCGTTTGGTGTGTTGGAGCAGAGGGTTTGGTGTGTTGGAGCTGAGGGTTTGGTGTGTTGGAGCTGAGCGTTTGGTGGTTTGGAGCTGGGCGTTTGGTGTGTTGAAGCTGAGCATTTGGTGTGTTGGGGCTGAGCGTTTGGTGTGTTGGAGCAGAGGGTTTGGTGTGTTGGAGCTGAGGGTTTGGTGTGTTGGAGCTGAGCGTTTGGTGGTTTGGAGCTGGGCGTTTGGTGTGTTGGAGCTGAGCGTTTGGTGGTTTGGAGCTGGGCGTTTGGTGTGTTGGAGCTGAGCGTTTGGTGGTTTGGAGCTGGGCGTTTGGTGTGTTGGAGCTGAGCGTTTGGTGGTTTGGAGCTGGGCGTTTGGTGTGTTGGAGCTGAGCGTTTGGTGGTTTGGAGCTGGGCGTTTGGTGTGTTGGAGCTGAGCGTTTGGTGGTTTGGAGCTGGGCGTTTGGTGTGTTGGAGCTGAGCGTTTGGCGTGTTAGAGCTGGGTGTTTGGTGTGTTGGAGCTGAGTGTTTGGCGTGTTGGAGCTGAGCGTTTGGTGTGTTGGAGCTGAGCGTTTGGTGTGTTGGAGCTGAGCGTTTGGTGGTTGAGACTGCTGTGCTTTGGTTTCCTCAGCGGTGAAGAACCAGGCCACGGGCCACATCTTCCTGAACGGAGAGGGCGAGTTCCCAGACTCCCGCAGCGTCATCGAGAAGGGGGTGGAGTGGGAGTACGAGAACGAGGACGACAAGGAGTCAGTCCAGACCACCGGGCCACTAAAATATGGCGTCGTCATAATGGTGGGTCTGCTGATTAGTTGGTGTTTTGACAGACCCCCCCCCCCCACACACACACACACACACAAAACCACATACTACCACAACATACTCACATTTACACACACACACACACACACACACACACACACACACATATGAATGCACAAAACCACGTACAGACACATGAATGCACAAAACCACATACTCACACATGCAATACACACACGTGCATACAAGCAATCGCATGAACGCACACGCACACACACACACACACACACACACACACACACACACACACACACACACTGAAAGCATTTCTCCATCTCTAGTTAACAGTGCTGAGACGGAGTAGTACTGTTGTAAGGAGAATATCCTCTCCTTGACCCGCCTCCTTAGTGTCGATTGGCCAGATCCTCAGCAGTGGTCTCCGCCCCCATGCAGGCGGGCAGTGCGCCGGGTGACTGACCTTCTCTTTCCCCGCCCGCATCACACAGATACGCTCTCAAGGGGACTCCAAGGTCACCCTGTCCTACAAGTACATCATCCACAAGGAGCTGCAGTCCTTCATCGAGAACAACGTGCTTCAGGAGGACTCGTCCTTCTACGAGTGGTCCCTGAAGAAGTGGTCGCACTGCTCCAAGCCCTGCGGGGGAGGTACGCCCTTTCACCCAGGAAGTGAAAGCCCTGTCATGTGATCACGTGTTGTCCAATCAGAGTCACATAGAACGGGGATTCTCCACCTTGGTCCGGAGGGGGCCCTTGGGTATGCTGGTTACCGTAACAACCGATCATGGGATCTATTCCAGTTGGGTTTTATTTTTTTTCCCCTTAATAAGCTGCTCTTAACACGATGCAGGTTCAGCATGTTGATTTAGTTTCAGTGACCGGAGGCCTATTCAACAAGCAGAACATTTTGCTACTCTTGAACTTAGTGTTTTTAGTTTTTTTTTACCGGAAGTAACACTCGGAACGGCCCCTACGTTTCGCAGTACCCCTCGGGAGATGATTCACGGGCTGCATCGTGGGTGTGAGAACGTAGTCTCTGCTAGGTTTGTTATGTATTATGGGATAACGTATTGCAGAGTCAAAGCATGTAATCGGTCACAGAGTAGGCCTTCCGGTCGCCACGACTGCAGTGTTCTACAATCAGATCCACAGTTGAGTTCCCGTGTTACCGCTCTTGAACATAGCGCATATGGCCCGGGTTCAGTCATTTCGGCCCGGGTTCAGTCATTTCGGCCCGGGTTCAGTCATTTCGGCCCGGGTTCAGTCATTTCAGTCATAACTTATTTCACCGCTCTCGGTCTGTCATTGAATCGACTAAAAATGTAACTTCATTCTCAATTAATAATTTTCCACAAAGCTCATTACAGAAGGTGAAAGCATTTTCTCATTAGATTGATGTTTATTCTTCATGTTCATACAGCTATTTTTGACATAGTGTGGCTTAAGAGGGTAAATCGTCCCTCTGGAGCAATTCAAAGTGTCTAATTAAGAAGAATTAACAGCTTGTTCAGGGCTCTATGCCACCATTTTCCCCCCATGGAGCACATATGCTCTGAAGCACAAACATTTAGGCACACACACTAATTTATCCAAATTAATAGATGTGCTCCTAAATAATTTTTTCCAGTTGGCACACATCAAATTTCAGGAGCAAATGCTCCTAGAATGGGAGCACTGTAGAGCACTGTTGTTACATTGTAAGGATTGCAAACTGTGGGTCGAGTGAAAGCCAGCATGCACGGAGTTCCCACTGGGCCGTGTTTGAAAAACCTGGTACTGCAAAACCGTGATTAAAAAGTGCTGGTTGGTTACGTAAGTGAAACAGTCAGGCTCCGTTTACTCTGCGCCTCATGTAAGCACACATATTATGTTCACTTAACAAAAGAAACACATTTGATTTGATTTGCTGTATCTAACATCCGTAGAGATTGATAGAAATGTGTTTTGAGAGTGGGTGGGGTGGGCGAGTCAATGGTATGTTATGTTGGAGAAGATGGCCCCCTTGTGGCCAGATCCAGGAAGTAAAGTTTTAGGCCTGAGATGAGAGATGTGTCCTATTTTCCAGTTCTACCTCAGCCCTTAACTTTACTTGTTAAGTCATTCATTGCAAATTAATTTTATTCACCAAGTATTCCCATCTAATCCTGCTCTATATTAATACTTTTGTTGTATGTTCCGTGTGTGTGTGTGTGTGTGTGTGTGTGTGTGTTTTCCCCTGGAAAGGTAAGCAGTACACACGTTATGGATGCAGAAGAAAGTCTGACAGTAAGATGGTCCACCGGGTGAACTGTGAGAACATAAAGAAGCCTCAAGCCGTCAGCAGAGACTGCAACCAGAAAGAGTGCTCACTACCCATGTACGTATGCTACTAGCCTGCTACTCCCACTTCACTACCCATGTACGTATGCTACTAGCCTGCTACTCCCACTTCACTACCCATGTACGTATGCTACTAGCCTGCTACTCCCACTTCACTACCCATGTACGTATGCTACTAGCCTGCTACTCCCACTTCACTACCCATGTACGTATGCTACTAGCCTGCTACTCCCACTTCACTACCCATGTGTGTATGCTACTAGCCTGCTACACCCAGTTTACTACCCATGTGTGTATGTTACTAGCCTGCTACACACACTTTACTACCCATGTACGTATGCTACTAGCCTGCTACTCCCACTTCACTACCCATGTACGTATGCTACTAGCCTGCTACTCCCACTTCACTACCCATGTGTGTATGCTACTAGCCTGCTACACCCAGTTTACTACCCATGTGTGTATGTTACTAGCCTGCTACACACACTTTACTACCCATGTACGTATGCTACTAGCCTGCTACTCCCACTTCACTACCCATGTACGTATGCTACTAGCCTGCTACTCCCACTTCACTACCCATGTACGTATGCTACTAGCCTGCTACTCCCACTTCACTACCCATGTACGTATGCTACTAGCCTGCTACTCCCACTTCACTACCCATGTACGTATGCTACTAGCCTGCTACT
>CM056393.1:2991714-3074214 GCA_029718625.1 Synaphobranchus kaupii
CAGCAAAATATTACTGAAATCACCACAGCACAATATTACTGAAATCTCCACAGCACAATATTACTGAAATCTCAACAGCACAATATTACTGAAATCTCCACAGCACAATATTACTGAAATCTCAACAGCACAATATTACTGAAATCACCACAGCAAAATATTACTGAAATCTCCACAGCACAATATTACTGACACACAACCCTGCCCACTCTAAACCAGTCTAACTCAACCCTGCCTGCTGTAAACCAATACAACTCAACCCTGCCCACTCTAATCCAGTGCTACTCAACCCTGCCCACTATAAACCAGCATAACTCAACCTTGCCAACTCTAAACCAGTACAACTCAACCCTGCCCACTCTAAACCAGTATAACTCAACCCTGCCCACCCTAAACCAATACAACTCAACCCTGTCCACCATAAACCAATACAACTCAACCCTGCCCACGCTAAACCAGTATAACTCAACCCTGCCAACTCTAAACCAGTATAACTCAACCCTGCCCACTCTAAACCAGTAGAAGTGTAAATTATATTCCCTGTCCTCTGTTACACAGTCCCAGGATGTGTAATCAGCCCGTTTAACGAGTTTGTGTTCTCTCCTCTGCATCTCCAGAGAGTTCTTCCGACCACAAGAACGGGAACTTCCTGATTCAGTGGCTGTCGCGGCCCGACCCAGAGTTCCCCATCCAGAAGATTTCTTCAAGTAAACGGCCCCTTTATAACTCAGACCTCGCTCTCCAGTGCATGCCATTTCTGAGCTGGACTCTGCCCCTGTCTCTCTGCCTCTCTCTGCGGGGAAAGTTTCCCTGACCGTGGCCCCGCCCGCCGTTTTTTTCCCATCTCCCCCCTGGGGTGTGTTTCCAGTGGCGTCCTTGCAGGGGTGGGGGGGGGGGGGGGGGGTCTCTCTCTCTCCCCCTCTCTCTCTCTCTCTGTCTCTCTCTCTCCATGTGGAGCTCTGTGTTGTAAACCGCTGGCCTCTTAATCTCGCCAGCCATTAAAAAAAAAAAAAGGCTTTCAATTGATCGGCGGCTTTTAAAAAGTGGGAGGAGCCGTGCAGGTCGGGGTGGCGGCCTTCTGATTAGGCCACCGCCTGCGAGCTGTGCGTTGCTATGGGTTACGCTCTCACGCGGATGCTACCCGCTAGCACCGCCAGAGCAATGGGTGAGTTTTTTTGAGGAAGTTTAAAAAAAAAAAAAATTTTTAAAAACGAAAGCTTTATTGTGAACGTGAACTTGTCACAATGAGGACATTCTGCTAACGTGCTCATTTCACTTTCCTGGTTCATTCTGACAAAAACAACGGCAGAACAAACTTAAATCCAAAAAACTTAAATAAAACTACAACAGGAAATGCAACACACAAAATACTGTTGATTTTATGGATTGTGAAAATGAGTCCACAGATCAGTATGAAATGGGAAAAAAGAAACAGGGTAGTTTATATAGCGGACGGCTGCTTACCCCCATTCCATTTCACCCTCCATATCCTCTTGACTGTTAATGCTAACATTCAATAAATGCAGCTTATTTGTGCTTGCAAACTTTATATATTAAAGTATATGAATAACAATAATATGACTAATAATACATTTGACATTAATAAGCTGTGGCTTATTTGCCTAACCTTTTGACTGCTATTGATCGCATAGATCGTTGACTGTTATGTGTATTTTTGTATTGATTTTACATGAATACAGAGGTATATATATTAAGTAAAGTGTTTTTGGGGTGGGGCTAGGCCTCTCTTATACAGGACATGTTCAGCCAGTTACCTGTCTTGTTCTTCAGAGGGATATATTTTGACCACCATTATGGGTAAATGTAATTTGTTCCTCAAACGAGGAATCGCATTTCATCCGCATTTACGCATCTCACGTGTGAAAGAGTGGACCGCGACGCGTGTTCGGCATGCGCAAGCACATTCGTGTGTCTGTAAAACCCAGTGCGAGTGCGTTTGCGTTTGCGTGTGCGTGTGCGTGTGTGTGTGTGTGTGTGTGTGCGCACGCGTGACTGCGTGCGCGTTTGTCATTTCAAATGTGTGTCGGTGCGTCTTTCTGGCTAACGCTAAAAAAAAAAAACAGCCGGAAAACGATACAAAATACCTCATAAATCTTAATTTGAGAAAAAAAAATCAGCTCATTTTTATGACGAACATTAGCAAAAGAACAATGCCTTATCTTGGACTGAATGTAACGGCATTATCTTTGGAAGAGATGGCTTTGCTAAATGGAAGTCAGTTTAAAAGTTGTACTTAGACTAGAGGCAGCTTGAAAAATTACAACCTAACAAAAAAACTTGAAGATGGTGGCCTAAATCCAACCACAGGTTCATTAGCAAAGGTACAGGGAAGTGACACCAGACATCGCAACACTCCAGACCTGTCATTGTATTGTGATCACATATTTCAGTTGTGAATATGTAGCGAGCTATCTCCTTTTATGTGCTGGATTTGGAAAACTTTTAAGGACAGCAAGCCAGACCTTGCAGTGCGATACTGTATATAATATTGGTGTTGACTGTATTTAATAATGTTCATGACTGTTATCTCCTTACTTTGAAAAAAAAAAAAAAAAAAAAGATCAAAATATTATATACTATGGGTAACTGTTTTGTGGCTTCACTGGCCTTCTATGTGGGGCTAGCTAACGTTGGGAAACACATCGTTCAGATGGACTACGTGCACTGCGTCTATATGCACTTTGATTTATCAGGGAAACTTTATTAATGTTTTGTAAATGTCTAATATGACACTTAGTGTGCCATTCCAGTTTTTACATCATCATGGAATAATTTATTTTATTTAAAGATACAATTTTTATTTATTTATTTGTTTGGTTATTTATTTATCTATCGGTTGATTGGCTGATTGATTTCCAGGTAATGAAGTGTTTTACCAAAGTGACTGTGAACTTGTAACTTTCTTACAGTTTATTTTTCTTAATGAGAAAAAAAGAAGTGTGTGTATGTATGTGTTTGTATGTGCGTATATTTCTATATGTATGTATGTATGTATATATGTATGTATATGCACACATACACACACATATATTTGAGGGGGGAAAGTGCATCTCATTGTTTACGTTTCTGTCCAAACTGCAGAAGTTGTAGAAATAAAAATGTGAAATACACAAGTTTGTGCTCGTTTGTGAGTTTTGGTCCTTTGCATTTGATTAAAAAAAAAAGGTTTACAGCCTGGTTTTTATATATCTCCAAAATATGTTTTTCACTTATAGAGTATTCTGGGGGCAATTGTAACAGGGGGCAATTGCAACACCATAAAATTGCACCAATCTGAAACAGGTTAGAGCTGAGATTCTATCCAGCAAGCTAGCTAGTTTCATGTGTTCAGGGTTGGGGGTAATTGTAACAAATAATTTTGTTACAATTGACCCCTGTTACAATTGACCCCAGAATACTCTATAGCCCCTCCCCCAACCCCACCCCAATGGTTAGCATGTGCGTTCCTCATGTTTATAAAATACCTTTAAAAAAGCAGCGCAGTTCTAAACAGATAAAGGGTCGCAGGACATTTGCTTAGGAACTTTATCAAAATGTATGGATCTACGATAAACAATAAGGAGGTAATAATGACTTGCATTTATATAGCGCCCTTCTCAAATGATGAGTGGCAAACCCACCTGGGTGATGCGTGCCAGGTATTGTGCCCCAGAGAGCGCACCACACATCAGCTGAGGTGGAGAAGAAGAGAACGACTTTAGCCAATGAAATCAGGGGATGATTGGGTGGCAGGTTGGGAATTTAGCCATGAATTTATTTTAAACCCAAGGAAGGTTTAAAACGTTTACAAGTCAATCTTGCAAAAGGGTCTGAGGGCAGGGGGGTTATTTTATACGTCGTCCAGGGATACCAGGAATGCCCGCTTGTCCAGGGCTTTCTTTTCAGATGCATTGTGACTTTATCCAGTAAATATAAAACAAATGTATATCCACTACACGTCAATGGATGATTGTGAGACGGTTTGATATGTCATTTCTTTCCCCATATTTAAGCTCTTTAGGTAAAATGGCTCTTGCACACATTTAATTTCTGCTGTTGTGCTGACGGTATGTTTTCTTTTTCTGAAACAGTGTTTATAACTATGTAATACACATGTGATAAAGGTATAATAACAATGTAATACGCAATTCTTAGTTACATGAGGCGTATATATCCACATGTGCAGGAGGGCAGGTTTTGGAAAACTTCTACGGTGAAATATTCAATCAGTCTGGTCACACCGTTTGTAAGTGATAAATCTCACAATTCTATCTCTATAAACTATTTTATGATCCCAATGTTTCTTATTTTGTAACATGGCACAAAACAGGCGCGATCAAAATGAAGACTACATATGTTCTATGTGTTCGGGAAATCCAGAGATGACATAAATCACGGTAAAGGCAGTATCCGTATCACGGCCAAAAAAATAAATAAATCTTTTTAGGCCAGAAAGAAACTTCCACTGCGTTTGACCTTTGTTTCAGTAATAATTCTGACTCTTAAAAAAACAAACTCAGATGAAAACCATACCTTACAGATGAAAACCAGATTATACCTGTAGTCAGAGGGGTTCAAGAACAGTAACCATTTTATTTTCGGGCTTGTGTTCAAAAAAGGTTGTACTTGAGAAGGGGCTTAAACTCTATCATTACCGCTGCTTCTCAGTGAAAACAACCTCCAATAAAAGCTAAAACCATGAGCGTTACTTCTCTGTTCTCTTCTTCTGTCTCCCCTTGTTTCCTGCTGTTCTGAAGGCTTTCTCCACCTAAAGCTCCCCTCTTTCCCACATACAGCCTCTGCCACACCGGAGCTTCTTCATCATCCTCTTCCTCTGATCTCTGTTCTTTTATCTTACAGGGCAGCGTTGCTACGGGGACAGGTCCGTGTTCTGTCGCATGGAGGTCCTGAGCCGATACTGCAGTATCCCGGGTTACAGGCAGATGTGCTGCAAGTCCTGCAGCGAAGGCAACTACACCGTGCGCGTCAACGGCACCTCCTTCCGCAGGAAGTACACCACGCCTCCTAGTGACGTGGTCAGGAACTACACCACCGTCCCCACTCACACCGCCACGGAGTACAGCCCAGCTCCCAAATATACGACCGGGAAGTACACCACAGCTCCCAAATATACGACCGGGAAGTACACCACAGCTCCCAAATATACAACTGGGAAGTACACCACAGCTCCCAAATATACGACCGGGAAGTACACCACAGCTCCTAAATATATGACCGGGAAGTACACCACAGCTCCATGGCACACTACCAGCACGCACTCTTTATTTACTACACCTACTGTCATGAGTAAATACACCAGCGCTTTCATCCCTGACACCTCCTTCAGTTACACTACGGATCCCAGCACCACCTTTAGCGTGATTGGCACTACAGATCCCAGCATCCCATTCAGCGACGAGGACACCACAGTTTCCAGCACTGCTGCTGCTGAAGAAGACTCCACAGATCCTGGCAGTAGCATCAGCTTTGATTACACTACAGTTCCCAGCAGCACCGGCAGCAGTGATGACGTCATAATGGCCAGCACTATTATCACTAGCCGTGACATCACTGTTGTCAGTCCCATCACTTCTGGGTGGTTTGATGTGACGCACACGCCCCAGCCTACCTTCAGTCCAACCGCAAAAAAATCCAGAAAGGCCACAACGCCGGCAACCACCACCGTCACGACAGCGCCCTCACGGGCCACAGGCGGCCCCATCACCGCCACCCGGCTTCCGAACAGAACCGAGGAGGTCCGGGAAAACAACTCCATCGACGTGCCGTACAGAATCATCGGCGTGGACAACGTGGAGGTCTCCCAGAACAACTTCATCCCCCGCCGCAGGCGCCTTTACCGCGAGCGAACTCGGAACAAACGCATCCAAGAGCTCCTGGCGGAAAAGCGCGAGACTCTCCGGCGGATGAGGAGAGGGCCGAGCGCGTGAAATTTCTCTTATAGAGATGAGTCTTTGTCAATCACAGATTGTAATTATTTAATCGCAGGTCTGCAATGGTGCTCCGTCAGGTGCTAAAAATAAACAAATAAAAACAAACGGAGGAGTGGAAGCCTGGCTCCTCCCACCGTAAACTGGAGGAATAGCTAAAGGTATCGTGGGAAAAGAATAACCACTGGCTATTGTTTGCACAGTTGCTTTTAAATCAAAGACCGTCCCTTTAGGATACTTCTCTAAAGATATTTGATGGAAGCAATTCTGAGTATGGGCATGTATGCGATCTCTCTGGCAGCAGGTTAGGCATGATTGCCGTCCTACGAGTGACACTTTATCTCTCCAAACCCTCAGAGAGACTGAAGCTCGCAGGAAAGATGCAAGTTAACCACAAACACCTTCTCCACTCCACACAAATATCCCGCACAAGTGGCCTATATGCGCAAGCTCTACTTGGTCCAACCTCAATTTTAATTCTACTTTATCGTGATCCTTTCATAATTTTCGCCTAGAAGATCCATGTTAAGAAAGTGATACTACTCCTAAATGTACATACACATAGTCTGCTCCAATATTGACAATATAGCCTCGGACTGCAGCACAATTCATATAGATGGTAGATGGAAAGTTATGATGTGCATAGAAATTATTTTATCGGCTCATTTGCTTGTAGATGCCACTCTTACAACAATGCACCTGTATTATTTTATAAGAAACCATCAGTTCTTCAGTTGAAATCAATTTTTATTTTTTTAAAACCTTGCTTTGTCTCTTGTACATTTTTTTCCATTTCTATTTTTAAGCTAAAATAATTAACCCGTAAAAGAAACCACTGCAAAAACATGTTTTTATTATAATTTAAGCATGTAGCATGACACTTATCCAGAGCGACCAACTTCTTTTTTTTTTTTTACATACAGCTTGCACTCTTTTTACACACAGTCTATTTATACAGCTGGCTATTTACAGAAGTAATTCAGGTTAAGTACCTCAGGGGTACAATGACCCACCTGGGAATTAAACCTCCAACCTTTGAGGTGCTCGCCCGACTCTCTAACCACTACACTACACTGCTGCGCTGCTCAAAGTTTTGAATAAATAAATAAAAATAAATAAAGCTTATGTATTTATATCACTGTGTTACAACTGCACATCAATATGCACCTGCTCGGCTGTGTAGATTAGACAGTGCAGGGATTCTTTACTACAATAAAACAGGGTAACTTCTTCCTGAGCAGGAATTATCTTTAGCCTTCTTTCAGTTTATAATAACTACCTGGCATTTCAGTTATGTGATATTCATTTAGTAATTGTGCTAAATTGTAGCATGTTTCTCTCATGCACACACACATGCACATGCATACACTCTCTCAAATGCACACACACACACACACACACACACACACACACATAGATAATCATCCTTCTCATATCTGAATTTCCCCCTACTCGGACACCAGACAGACATCTAGGCGGCTGCACAGACAGGGTTTGGAGAAACAAAGTTCATTCTGGACCTACCAGGTACAATTAAAACCGTTTCAACAGCTTGGGTACTCAAATAAATCAGTGACTGTAGTTCTGCTAACCCTAACCCCCTCATGCATTCATGTCCAGCGGCAGATGTTTACTGCACAATGACTCACTGCTTTTGAAATGAAAAGAAAATGAACAGGTTTCTATGTAACTTTGGAGTGGCACGGACAGATTAATAATAAGCTGCGCACACACCATGGTATCGTGTGCTAATTAATCCAAAAAGAGTGTAAAGATTGAGAGTCAAAGACCATCAGATAGCTCTTTGCTTAATTGCTTAATGCTTTGCAGTGTTATACAAGTTTACTGTGAGAATATATCGGATCCATCCTTCCATGGGAGCCCTTCTCCTGTTTCCTCATAAGTACCGATAGGACAATACTCTCCAAAGTGTTCCTGAGACCTTTTCGTTCACTTTTGTGTATTACATTTTTAAAACGTTAAGAAAAAAAAAGAATAAAAAATAAAAACTCTTTTAACCTATTGCATTACAACAGAAGCTTACAGGGCCAGTTATTTCTGACACTGCCTTATGTCCGAACACCCCTCTCTCGCACAACCGCTGCCTTATGTCCGAACACCCCTCTCTCGCACAACCGCTGCCTAAATAAAAGCACATGGGTTCTCCCTGTACGATATATGTACATATGAATTAGAACTTTTATTTTGAATATTTATTATTAAAGTTCATGTGCCTGTGGTGTTTTGCACATCGGGTGTCGTGTGGCTTTTCTGTCTCCTTTTGCCAAGGCTTGCGTTTTTTTTTCCCCTGCCTCTGTTAGTCGCAGTGCATGCTGGGACAGTGGAGGTGTGAATGGGGGATTGTGCTGCTTTGTGTCACAGGGCCTAATTGTGTTTAGGGAAGTTCAGCAGCTGGGGAACGGGGGTATCGCACATAGATTTATTTTTTTATATCGATGGTATCACAGACACTGTATCCAGTCGCGGGTCAAATTTGGGAGAAGAATGAAGAGGGGCAGTCTATGACGGAGACGCACTACTTCCATTGGCCACTAGGTGGCAGCATAGGCTGTTTTTCCTCAGGTCCGTGGGTAGATTTTGGCAAGCATGGTTTGTGGCCATTAATGTGTTACTTATTCCCTTCATAGTGGGGATAACCATTTATTTATTTGATCAGATTCAGGACAAAAAAACCCCATTGAGACTGAAATATCTTTTACATGTGGGAACTAACAAATAAACACAAATTTAAGAGGTTAAGTCATCAATCAAAATGACAATGACAATAACAGGGATCATAGAGCTGTGTAAACAGGAAGTAACAGCTGGGATTAACCGCAGGTGCAAACTTCAGCCACAGTGTCATGAATTATGCGTTTAAAATCAGCAGTGGCATGTCTAGTTTAAGGCTTTTCTATATTTATTTGAATTAATTATTCAGTAGCTTAATAATTGTAGAGCTCAATAGTATAATAGTATGATTTCCTTACATCCATGTGCATATGCTTCACACTGAAGTAGTAGCTTAGTATGTAATCAAAAACAATGAAAACAAGTAAGTTAATGTAACAACAGGGGTAATTTAACTTGTAAAGCTAGTCTACCGCCTAAAAACTTGCCATGGCGGAAAACCTGAGCAGACGCACATTACAGTGCACAGTTGAAAATGCCATTTCCATTCCAGAGATCCGGGCCAAGGCATGATGTCACGGGTGTCTGTGTGTCCTGAAGCCATGTGACCCGGTGTCTGTGGCTCTAGGTTTTTTGAGTGACTTCAGTCTGATGCTGGATTGAGCTTCAGGGACCAGAAGTGGATGTATTTGACTCACACTGGGCACACACTGCATGACTGCAACTGACTTGTTTGAGTGACATCACTAAATGGTTCATTTGGACCCTTCCCAGAAGAGTTCCAGTTCAGCCGGGGGTTCACTTGAAATGAGATGACGCTTTGATGGTCCCGACCAATCAGATTGAGAGTTGGTAATCACACATCTGTCCACATTTTTCCATCTTAAATGGAAACCTCTAAAAGCACTTTCTTTTTTTTTGCAGATTATAGAATCAACTGTTATCCATTTTGATAGTTGCACAACATAAAGAAAATGAAGAAAGAATTTAATTCATAAATGTAGCGGACAATATACAACATATAAGAACACTAATCTGAACCTGACTAAACTAAAGTGGTTATATTAAAGTCACTGAGCAGAGGCTCTTATAAAGAGCGCAGTATGCAGAAGTGAACGGGGAAAGGAGGTATTCAGTCAGCCAGAATATCTCATTGCTCTCCAGCGACACCTGCTGGCCACTTTGGCTCCTACAGTCTGTACGCACACGCAGCACATGCTCAAGTGTCTCTCGACAGTACGGGTGGGCGGACCTGCTTAATCATGCTGTTTTTGTTGATTGGGTGTGGGGGGGGTGCACTGATGATTAAGACATTATCTACAGAGGTAGGACTTCTTGGTTATTTTCCCTCAAATTAAGAAAAACCATTCAAATCAGCATGTAAAATGGGAGCCGGATTTTCTCAAGAATATGATCACGCACAGTTTATCAGGTCACACAAACTTTTAATTTAAATCCTGAAAAATAACCACAAAGTACACTATAAAGCACAGACATTCACTGACAAAGGTTTCTAAATACAGCTCCCCTTTTCAAAGATTAGATTTTCATCTAAAATATAAGAGTGTAACGGTTACGTGTGTGAAATTCTATTTCAGCCCAGATGATAGCCTCCATTACCTGCGGAACTGTGAGTACTTAACCGCTGTGTCAGGGCGTCTGCGTAGTCTGGTCATGAGAGTCAGAACCTTCTAGAAGTGTGAATCTTTCTTTAGGTCACATTCATGAAACGGCTATTTATGGAAAAAGACACAATGTGAATTATGGGCGCAGTGTGTGTCTGGTGACCTGGCCGTACTTTAAGGCCTTTAGAAGGGAAACCTGTGATCATGTGCAGTATGATATTGGAACATGGGAGGGCTGTGGGAGTCAGGGGAGTTTCAGGCTTTCTCTCAGAGGATCTTCCTCCCAGTTCTGTGTCTGGGTTTTATATAATTCGATTAGGCATTAAACAGCCCTCCATGTTCTTTCCCCGGTCCACAGAATCGGTTATCCACAGCGGTTAACTGCGCACTGACTTCCTACACAAACACACATGCAAAAACATGCACATGTACGTATGCACACACAAACATGCACATGTTAACGTATGCACACATCCTCAAACACACACACAAACATACACACGTTCACATATCCACACATGCTCAGACACACACACAAAAACATGCACGTTAACGTATGCACACATCCTCAAATATACACACATTCACATATACACACATGCTCAAACCCACACACAAAAACATGCACATGTTAACATATAACCACATGCTCAGACACGCACACGTTAACATATACACATGCTTTCTCTCCCCCATTCTCTCTCCCTCTCCCTCTCCCTCCCTCCCTCCCTCCCTCCCTCCCTCTCTCTCTCCCTCTCTCTCTCTCTCTCTCTCTCACGTGTTGCTGTCAGACTGGTTATATGAGAGAGAGAGATGCTCCAGCTTGTTTGTGTGTGCTGCTGGCAGTCTCTGACAGAGGGGAGGGGGGTACAGGCTGTGTTGGGTCGCACGGCGGTGGGTACAGGCTGTGTTGGGGCACATGGTGGGAGTAGAGGCTGTGTTGGGGCGCACGGCGGTGGGTACAGGCTGTGTTGGGGCGCACGGCGGGGGATATAGGCTGTGTTGGGGCACATGGTGGGAGTAGAGGCTGTGTTGGGGCGCACGGCGGTGGGTACAGGCTGTGTTGGGGCGCATGGTGGAAGTAGAGGCTGTGTTGGGGCGCACGGCGGGGGGTACAGGCTGTGTTGGGGCGCACGGCGGGGGGGTACAGGCTGTGTTGGGGTGCACGGCGGTGGGTACAGGCTGTGTTGGGGTGCACGGCGGGGGGGTACAGGCTGTGTTGGGGCGCACGGCGGTGGGTACAGGCTGTGTTGGGGCGCACGGCGGTGGGTACAGGCTGTGTTGGGGTGCACGGCGGGGGTACAGGCTGTGTTGGGGCGCACGGCGGTGGGTACAGGCTGTGTTGGGGTGCACGGCGGGGGTACAGGCTGTGTTGGGGCGCATGGCGGTGGGTACAGGCTGTGTTGGGGCGCACGGCGGTGGGTACAGGCTGTGTTGGGGTGCACGGCGGGGGGGTAGAGGCTGTGTTGGGGTGCACGGTGGGGGGTACAGGCCGTGTTGGGGCGCACGGCGGTGGGTGGGGGGCCGTGTCCGTGCATCTGTCCTGCTCTACCCCATCTCCTACTCAATGGGGGAAAAAACACAATTAAGCGTTAAGCTAAAATTAGCTCCCCTCTAGTGAATGAAGCTCCTGGTCTCATAGCAACCCTCGGCCCTGTCCACGTGCTTCTCCGTTCCGTTGATTAAATTCCACAATTCTTTCCAGTAATTAAAAAAAATATATATTTTTTTTTTTAGAGGTTGACTTTCAGTGCAGTCTCACTCCAAGTCACTGGTTTTTGTTTTTTTAATCTTTCTAAGAAGCAATACATTAATGAGAAAAAAAAAATTGTGTTTTGCACGAAGGGGGGGCTTCCTGTCTAAAACAGACAGGAAGTCTCACTTGCGCAGTAGAGAGACAGGTTAGCTGTACAGATAGGGACAGGTGGAGGAGGGTGACATCAGCTCCATACCTCTCTACCTCTCCTTCCTCAATCCCTCCATCCTCTACCTCTCCTTCCTCAATCCCTCCATCCTCTACCTCTCCCTCCTCAATCCCTCCATCCTCTACCTCTCCCTCCTCTGTCCCTTCAACCTCTTAAATTTCTTTCAGCTTCTTTCAAAATGGACACAAATCCGTGGAATCAGTGGAATCCGCCGTCCCTTAGCGGATGAACACACCAGGACAAACACCCATTTGTATACGCGTAGCACTACTAAAATAATATAAAGAATGCAATGATATTATATCGTTATATCACATTGTAAGGAACATATAACCATTCATGTGTGCTCCGTCATTTGTTTTGTAGATTACATACTTATATACTGTATGTCCTTTTTTTGTAAGGGTCTTTGAGAAGTGCCGTATAACTAAGCTTATTACTCATTGTTATTACTGTATGTAGATTACAGACACATCACTAAAGCCATTTAGAGAGTACAGTTTGAGTATAAATACAGTATGTATTTAATAAATTGAAGAATTTAAATATTGAAGAAACGTTCTGACTTACAGACAGAGAGACAGACAGATATTGAAGAGTGAGGCTTTATAACCATTGGTTGTTAAATGGGTCACACTCTGAGAAGAGGTGAAAGGTCAAATGCCACTAAAAATGATGATGACCTTGACTTCCTAGTTGTGTGGAACTGGCCGCACTCTAAATGGCCTCTTTATTTTTTGTTTTTTCCCGCCTTTTTTCTCTTCTGAGTGCGCAGTTGTACTCAGCGGCCGCGTTCATAAGCGCTACGGATTCAGGCCGGGCGAGCATGCGCCCCCCCATTTATAAAAAAAAAGGGCCTCATTTATAAAAAAAAGTACTTGGACGTCATCTTTAACTTTCACATAAGCACATTTCTTTAAATGTACGTAAGCATTATTTATAAAATTGGCTGTGCTTGATGTCCTTAAAATCTCTATAAATCTCAAATGAACTTCAACGCACGCGAATGAGCTCTGTAATTGCGCCCAGGGGCTCACTGTTCACATACATTTAATAGAATGGCTGTGGAACCGATAGCAGCTCATCGTCTTGGGCAAAAAAAAAGTCAGTTCCCTGAACACTCTCTCCCTACGAAACGCATGCTTTGCCACGTCCTCCAATAAAGCTAGCGCAGCCATGATTGAGTGTTAATTGTTCGCTTACAGTAGACTATTTATAGCAGTGGTCCCAAACCCTGTTCCTGGCGATCTACCGTACTCTAGGTTTTCATTTCAACCCTAATTTGGCACACCTAATTCTGCTAATTAGCAGCTCAATGAGATCTCTAGCTGTTGAATGAGGTGTGCTTTATTAGGGTTGGAGTGAAAACCTACAGTAATGTGCGTACGTCAAGCAAAGACCTGATGTGGAGCCACAACCGTTTTCACGGTCAAATGGAGTCACATCAAAATTGTATAAATCACACTACTTTGTCGTGATTTTCTACGTACGCCACAAGTAATATCAAATTTGATCTAAAGTACTTTTTTATAAATGAGGCCTCTGGAGACCTTAAAGTACTTTTAAAGTATACTTCAAGAAGAATAGTACATTCTGTGTCTAATAGAACATTCTGTGCCCCATTTTTACAAGTGTTTTTCTGGTCATAAGACAAAAACGGTCTTTCATGGTTGCTACTTTTTCCCAGCAATTTAATATATTTTTTTAATCTTTCTAAGAAGCAATACATTAATGAGGAAAGAAAATTTGTGTTTTGCACGAATTGGGACTGCGTACAAACATTTCGCTCTTAACAAGAGAACGGCTAAAACAAACTGAAGCCTATGCTACATTTCTCAAATGAACAGTAAACTAAGTCATAAAATAGCCAAGAACTACCTTACTGAGCATTTAACTGCCTTAACATCGTACAAACAAGAGCAAGGCACCACAGCCCCTAAAACAGAAAGGAAGATCCCTGATTGGCTGACGGGGGCCAGATAAACGTGCCAACGTGCTACAGAGGGTTAGGTTGGGTCTGAAATTGTATTGTACCCATGTTAAGGCAGTGCCCCTTAAACCTAAAACAAAGACACAAAACCTCTTTACAGGAGGCACAGGGCAGCGGTGCTCAATAATATTAACGCTGTTTAAATAACAGATATTTTATACCTACAAATAATGTAATATTTAAAAAAAACTTTTTAAAAAATTGATGTAATGGTTATATTCAATTTATAATTTATTGTGTGTGTGTGTGTGTGTGTGTGTGTGTGTGTATGAAGGAGTGGAAAGAACCAAGAATTGTGGAATAAAACAAACATGAGGGGCAGAAGGCAGTAAATGTTTTATAATAATGGTTCCATTGTGCACAGAAACACATGCAACTTTAATGCTCCTTTTCCCCATATTTTCTGCTCCCCCCCCCCAGTTTACAACTGATGACTATCTTAGCAAGATACTGCCTCAGGTGGGGGGAGGGGGGGGGGAGGGTTGTCTCACGTAACGATTACTTTTTGACGGAACAATTGTTTTGTTTGATATCCAAAGGGAAAGAAAACGACCCTCGGGCACATCATATAATGCTGGTGCCGCCTAGTTTCCTGCCCAAAGTGGTCGACACAGATTTTTCCCATCGTGGGGAATCATGGGTAATTCACTTAGTGAGGCTTGAACCATGGGATATGCAGGGCTTGCTACTCTGTCTCTGGGGACATTTGAGTCTGATCCTGGGTGAACAGAGACTAGTCTTCGGTCCTGCCTCGACCCCATTCGCTAAAATGCTGAAAGACGTACGTAATGTTTGCGATTGGCCTGTTGGTGATTAGGAGGCCAGAGATGTTATTGGGGGGGGGGGGGTGTTTGTCCACATTGGCAGCAAAGTATTTTTTCTGCAGACAGGGCTCTATTGTTTGTTTACTTCGACGCACATTCCCAGTAAATGTATGGAAATAAAAGTTAATCTGCAAGCCTGACTCGGACAGCGCTGTTAACCCTGGTTTACCCAGCCTAGTGGACTTAGGGCAAGGGCTGTGCGAAACCAGGATGTAGCTTTTTTGTGTGAAAAATTACATAACGGGAATTTACCAGACACACTTATCCTGACAATCTTATTTAATATTTTTTTTACATTGTATCCATTTATACAGCAGGACGTATACTGAACGAATGCAAGTACCTTGCTCAAGGGTACAACGACAGTGTCCTACCTGGGAATCAAACCTGCAACCTTTAGCTTACGAGGCCAGTTTCTTAACCTGCAGCCTTATAATAGCCCCAGACACCACACTGCCACCTTATAATAGCCCCAGACACCACACTGCCATCCTTATAATAGCCCCAGATACCACACTGCCACCTTATAATAGCCCCAGACACCACAATGCCACCTTATAATAGCCCCAGATACCACACTGCCACCTTATAATAGCCCCAGACACCACAATGCCACCTTATAATAGCCCCAGACACCACACTGCCACCCTTATAATAGCCCCAGATACCACACTGCCACCCTTATAATAGCCCCAGACACCACACTGCCACCCTTATAATAGCCCCAGATACCACACTGCCATCCTTATAATAGCCCCAGATACCACACTGCCACCTTATAATAGCCCCAGACACCACACTGCCATCTTATAATAGCCCCAGACACCACACTGCCACCTTATAATAGCCCCAGACACCACACTGCCACCTTATAATAGCCCCAGACACCACACTGCCATCTTATAATAGCCCCAGACACCACACTGCCACCTTATAATAGCCCCAGACACCACACTGCCACCTTATAATAGCCCCAGACACCACACTGCCACCTTATAATAGCCCCAGACACCACACTGCCATCTTATAATAGCCCCAGACACCACACTGCCACCTTATAATAGCCCCAGACACCACACTGCCACCTTATAATAGCCCCAGACACCACCCTGCCACCTTATAATAGCCCCAGACACCACACTGCCATCCTTATAATAGCCCCAGATACCACACTGCCACCTTATAATAGCCCCAGATACCACACTGCCACCTTATAATAGCCCCAGACACCACACTGCCACCTTATAATAGCCCCAGACACCACACTGCCACCTTATAATAGCCTCAGACACCACACTGCCACCTTATAATAGCCCCAGACACCACACTGCCACCTTATAATAGCCCCAGACACCACACTGCCATCCTTATAATAGCCCCAGATACCACACTGCCACCTTATAATAGCCCCAGACTCATCAGCTCAAACCACCTGCTCAAGCCTCCTTGTCCCTCACCCTTTTTTGTATGTTTAAGTGTCCTTATGGAGGGCTAGCTGGCTGTTACCGTGATGCAGGTGGCACCGTGACCCACCGAAATCACATTGCACCCCCGGCCTGTCTGCACTGACTCGGGGAGACCCCATTAGGACGGGGCCATTGGCACTAGAGAGGGGCCGGAATGATCCACCCGTTACCCTGGCAACGGTCTAAATTTGGAGGGAAATGTTTAGCACAAGCCAATTTTACTCTGGAATTACTAGTAACTTTACCTCTAGTTACTTTAAATGTGAATTAGATAAACAGGTACCACTAGGATGTTTTAAAAAAAAAAATGAAAATCCACTCTGGGCTTTGGGCATGAAGCGCCAGGCTCCAGGTAAATAGATTTTATCATGGAAAAAACAAAGATCTGTCAAATGGCCAAATAACCACATTTGTATGCATCATACATGCAGCATACATGCGTCATACATGCGTCATACATGCATCATACAAATGTGGATATTTGGGAGGGAGGGTGTGTTGTCATGATAATTCTTTTTTTTAGATTATAGTGTATGATCTGGTTATTGTTCTTAGTCGTGGTTTTGGAGAGATTATGGCTGCTGTCTTGTTTTCTAACCAACCATACTGCTACACTGAGGACAAAACAATTCAATTTTAACTGAAAGTTCTCATAGTTACATATGTTCTCATAATCATGCTAGCAAATTTTCTCATGTTGTCCTTCTTAGACAAATAAACACTAGGAAGACTGGAAATTGAGAATTTACAAAAAAAATGTTTGTTTACAGAAAAAAAATCCAGCCTGTTTTTATCCAAGTAGGAACATGATTCCAGTTTGGCTCACGGAACGTTGGACCCCGGAACGTTTGGAATTTGAAAGTCGGCACACTCCATAGGCATGCTGTGATGGAGGATTTTTCCAGGTCTGGAGTCTGGACCCAGTATGGAGACGTTAGTCACACTCCAGTGCTGTCCCAAATATGTTTACGGTCTATGCACTCTCAGAAAAAAAAGGTACAAATGCTTATCACTTATCAATAGGTACGTAAAATTGTACCCTTAGCCAGCAATGCATAATCAATGTTTTTCTTCCTCATCCCTTCTTTTTCTCCATCTCCGTCCCTCCTCTCATCTGAGGACAACTTTTCTTCTCGCTTACAGATATACAAATATTTCCTTTCAATTTCCATTCGTGCATTTCCCTCAATGTAGAGCCGGGCCGCTGGCATTAGCGCTCTGTGCAGTCATTCAGGGGCCACAACCATCCCTCCCTGGGCCACACAATTAAAATTTAAGTACTGGCTGTGATTTATCTTTGGGGGCCACAACAACATTCTTGTTTAAAGGCCACCTAAACCCTAGCCTCTGCCTCTATATCATAACTAATCATATTAGTCCCACCCTCCTGTCACAGTTAATGTATCCGATCTGTTCTGTTATACAAAGACTCCACTGTTTTCTTCTGCAGTGTAGCTCTCGACTGGGCCGTGACCGTTTACAAACAGATCTAGGGGTCCGTCTTGCGCTCGGCGTTGAGAGGCGGCCCAAACGCGAGTGTCTTCGCTCGTTTCAGACCGACGCCGTCGTCATTTTCCAGTCCAGCGCCCACGTCGTTGAAATAAGTGAACTGATCTGGGCGATGTCGATCTTAAGATGAGGTGTGGTTGTTGGAGCGTTGTTATTTTGATGCAGCTAAAGCGTTTGCTCTAAGACCAACAAAAACCTGGTCTTACGTCACGTCGTGTTGCAATTTGTTTCTTTGTTATTTTATTGGCGCAATATTACGATAGTAAGGTGTGCCTACGTAGGCGTGTGAGCGACGTGCATACACCCTCCTGCCTGCTCCACGCAGGGGCCTGTACAAACATACATACAACCATGCAATGTGAAAGATTATTATGTATATCAAAAAAAGTAATAATAAAAAAAATACAACGTTATAATGGTTAGTCATAATATTGACGATAGATAATCGCAGTAATGAAGAATATAATTATCGTCGTTACAAAGGGGAATGACGCCGCAAATTGCGCTTATCCTACCAGCCTGTAACAAATATCTGTCATCTCCTGGCGTATGAGCTGCAGATGAACGCCTGCTGTCCCTGCGCTCTCCCCATTACCGTGAAAGTCACAGCTGAGCCACGTTTATTCACCAGTCAGTCCTTCCCCGAAGTTCAATTGGAGGCATATGCCAATCTGCCGTAAATTCGGCCAAATATACAGTTCCCTCAAGCCTAGTCCGACATGCCAATGAATGCATGCAATTCCCCATATCACCTGCCAGCCTAGAACAGGTAAAACAGTGGGGCCTGTTCCACAAAGCAGGATTAGTGAGTTAGCTGGATAACTGCACTAAGTAAAACCCGGAACCCTCCCAAAACAGGAACATGGACTGAAGTTAAAAGAGCCGTTCCGGGTTTTACTCAGTGCAGTTATCCAGCTAACTCGGTAATCCTGCTTTGTGGACGTTGATCTTTACTGGCTTTCTCAGAGGCACTCAGGTGATCTCGTGGGCGTGGGTTTGTGTGTGCGTGTGTGTATGAGGTAGGTGAGTATGTGCGTGCGTGCGTGCATGTGTGTGTTGTGAGTGTGTGTGTGTGCGTGTGTGTGACACTATTTATAGTGGATATGTAAAGACTCTGTGATAGTAATGGCAGCCATCTTAAACAGCTCAGTTTATTAATAGTGGAGATGTAAAGACTCTGTGATAGTAACGGCAGCCATCTTAAACAGCTCAGTTTATTAATAGTGGATAGTTTATTTATATTAGACTTCAAGTGCCATTGCTGTTTACAGTTTCCATGTAAACTTTTAATGTCGGAAAAAGATTGTCGGTTCACATACAAATCCAGGAGTGACACATACAAATCCAAGTCTTCCTCTGATTCCTGCAAATCAGTCTCCAGATTTCAAAGAGAGAGAGAATAAAATGTCAATCCACAATCAACGGAATAATACTGTATAACTCCATAATATATGCGCCATCTCCATGAAATCCGATAAACAAACATGGCCATTAATGTTTTGCTAATGTTGCATTAAGATCACATCAGAGCTTTTGCTTTAAGGGTAAAACAGGCATAGTTTTGATCATTATAAACAACCATGAAACATATGCCCATTGGCCATATTGCACACTGTATTATCATTCAGAATCTTATTTCCATGCATCTATAATTCCACATAATGTTCTCAAACCTGGCCCCGGGTACCGCTATGTACGCTGGTTTTAGTTGTGGCCACAAGCAGAAGTAAATTATAATTGGACCTTCAAAATTAGCATGGCATTTGGATGTTCAGCCCCACCTTGGTGCCAAATTTATAAAAACAAACATTTAATTAAAAAAAATAGAAATCAGACATTTTCTGAGTTATAGTAGCTTTCACTGAAATTTATTAAAACTTTTACAGTTTAGGGGTTGCAACTGTGGCTGGAATGGAAAAAAAAACAGACAAAGGGGACCCCAGGACTGGAGTTTGGGAACCCCTGGTCTGAACCCCCACACTGTGGGTAAAATAACCTCAGAATGTGCCTGGAAACCCATGGCATTCACCCCGCAGATCCTCTGCCAGTCATGGACATGGCTTTCCGGTTACCATAGCGACAACCACCAACGTCTAGCTGTTAGAGAGCGGGGAACAGAAGAGTCTGTACGCTTGGAAATTATTGCCTCAAAGGTGTTAGCTTGTCGTTAGCTAATTCCGCATGGTTCTGCACACAGTTAAGTTGCTTTAAGAGTGTTGAAAACAGGGAGCAGACACGTATGCCAGGCGGACAGTCCAGCGGATCTTTGTGTTTCAAAGACCAGCGTATTCAAAGCGTACTCAAAGCATACCAATCAATATTTCCCATCATCATTTTTGCACACAAATTTGAACCAACAATGTCGTCGTTCATGGAAGAAGATTACGGTATGAAGATGGTACGCTTGTCGGCAAAACGACAGGTAAAAAAAAAAAACGATCAGAGCAGACGTCCACGTACTTTTTTTGGCGACTTTTCATGAAATTGTGGATTTTGGATGCATGATCTCGCATTAACACGCAGGTGCAATAGGGAATGACATTGCAGTATGTAAGTTAGGCTGTCGCAGTGAAATCACAGGCCGCTCTTGTAATGTCCTGGATTGTCTCTCTATGTGGAAATGTGTGGCGCTTCCAGGTCTGGAGATCTGTTATCCGTGGTCAATAGGCTGCCCTGCGGATACTGAGCAGTCCAGTAGGATGAGCGGGTCGTAGAAAAAACAATCTATTAATTCTTCGTCTGCCTGACTTCTTGTCTTGTCACACAAACTCTGGTTTGTTTTGCCATCCCACAGTCTTATCTAGTCCCACACCACGAGGGAGATATGCCTCTACTCCGCCCCCGCTTCCCGGTATCGCGCCCCCACCACCAGCACCACCTCCAGGGCTTCTGGCAGTGAACAGATGAAGCATTGTTATCATTGTTATTAATCCACAGGGTGGTTACAAAAGACACGGCAGTTACGTTTAAAATTCCATATCGGAGCGAATAAAGGGTGTAAAATCATATATGAATAAAATCAACATGAATTTACGCAGTGCATTATTAGTGCACATGCCGTATACGGCTTGATTTACTAAGGCCTAGCGTGTGCAAAACCTTTTAGCAATAACACGACCAATGATTAGTCGTGGGATTTGTTTTGGATTGGTCGTGTTATTGGTTTTGCGTGTGCTAAAAGGTTTTGCACACGCTTAAGGTCTTAGTAAATCAGGCCCATAGTGCGTATTAGGCCTTTCTTATTTCACTGAGCAAGGCGAGATTCGACTATAGTGTTAACAGTGACAAGCAGGGGGCCCATATAGGCTAAAAAGCCAATGGGACGGGGGTGGGGGGGTCCAGAGAAACTGTGTTACGCCAGTGTATGGAACCAACTAACTCAGAAACAGTCAAACTGTAGCGGTGGCTTTTAATGGTCACTTGTCGGGACTAATAACCAATGAAATTCCTCCTTTTTAATTGTTGTTTTTAGGCCAATTGTCGAACACACAAACTGCTAAATTCCCATAAATCTACACTATTTCACTGTAGATTAAAGTAGCTGCCGAGTGGCAGTACAGTATTAAAATTTTAATAGATGTAATCATAATTTTTGTAGAATGTTTAAAAATGTGCCAATTTTAAGAATGTGTCCAATTTAATATTTTGGGCAAATAATGATACTTTATTCATCGTGAGATTGTCGTATATATTATATAGTGAGATTGTCCTATATCTTTCAAGTAGCTACTTATTCAAACTGCAAAAATAGCCACTACAGCTCTGCCGCTGAATGTTCTTGTCCATAGTAAATAAATTAAGGGGTCGTTTTGATTTGCCAGCTGATGTCCAAATCAATGCCTGTGTTTCACAATATTCATAGTGACTTGGATTGATATATTTTATATATTTTAGTTTGTTTGAATGCTTAGTCTTCGTCAAAATTTGGGCAGAAATCTGTCTGGGCCCTGCAGCTGGGAAGGCTTACACTAATTTATTTTCATCATCATCATCATCATCTTCAACAGCAGAGGGCTAGGAAAAAAACAACATTTGAACATTTGTTTTTTTAACCTCACAATTAAATGCACTTTTTGTTTTCTTATTTGCTCACAGACAGAGTTATGCTATCAGCAAAATCAAATCTCCAAGCAGTGTGTGTGTGTTTGTGTGTGCGGGGGAAAAAACAAAACACTTATTTGTCAGTTGAATTTAAGGACACGCTAATTGGATCCTGGCTTTAGTCTACCACTGTCTCCAGGACATATTCAATTTCCCTGGAATTTCCTTCTCAATAACAAAAGCCTTTAGAAAGACATGCAGCTGTATCATTAATAATGTTACCAGATCCAACAGGTACCGTCCTGTTTTCAATGACCAATGGATGGCCAATTACCTGATTTAGTATCTTGAGAAATATTTCAATTCAATTTATTTTGCATAGCGCTTTTTACAGAGAACTGTCACAAAGACGCTGCACAGAGAAACAGAAGGAGAATTGGGCAAAAACCAGGCCTGAACCCCCCAAACAGAAAACAAGGTTAAAACTCCCCACTGGGAAGAAAACACTCAAACAAACAAATATAAATAAAATATATACATATATATATACTATATTATACTACTTTATTCATGTCATTTTAAATTCTTACTATTATTATTTGTTTTATTCATTTATTGTTTATTTTTATTTATTATCTTTGTGTTTTTATGTGGGGTCTCTCTTGGTTTAAATAAGGAGTCGGGGGTGGGTGGGTTGAACGGGGTTCTGGAATCATTTTGTATCTAATCCTAAAAAAAAACCATATTAGAAAATATTATTTAAAAAATGTTACCGTGCTACAAGAGGGAATTCCCTTATGGAAAAAAAATATACTGCAGTATATAAATATACCAAATATATCAAAATTATCGTCACAATATATTTTAAATATACTGCAGTATATTACATTTCCATAAGGGTAAGCAACTGTCCAGATAACAGAAATGAACCATAAACATCAGTTAAATTATAATGATGGAATACCAGTCTGTTTCCTGTTACAATCTCCTTAAAGAAATGAATAACATTTGTTCCGTTCTCAAAGTAGTACCTGCTTCCCGCACGTATAACAAGACATGGCCTTGTTATTTTTCCTCGGTGTGGAGCTTGTGCATGCTGGGAGCTCTCCACGCCCACGGCTCGGTGGCGGCGGTGGCTGTGGAACTCTGTGAACCCACTGTTGCCAGGAGACCACCGCCAAGCAACAATCCAAACGATCTCGCTCCGGATTCATCTGGAAACGCCAATCAAACGGAGAATCTTTTTTATACCCTCTTAATGAAGGGAGTGCAAGTGACGCTGGTATCTGGGAAAGGGGGGGGGGGGGGGGGGGGTGCCATGGAGGAGCTCTCTGGGGTGAGGGGGTGGGGGGTCTGGTCTCCCCGAATGTGGCACAGATTTCTACACTGCTGCCTTGTAAGTTTGCTCAGGTCACAGTGCGGATGTGTAAAAAATGCAGCAAAAAGCTCACGTTTTTTTAATAATAATAATAATAAGCTTTATTTGTATAGCACCTTTCATACATAGAATGCAGCCCAAAGTGCTTCACAACAATAAAAAGAAAAATAGACATAGAATCAACATAAAAACAGGGATAAATAAGATGGAACATAAAACCCAGTAAAAACAGAAGAATATAAATAAGTAAATAAAAGCACTAGTACATGGTAATAGATAATAAAAACACTATCAGTAGCCTAAAAGTAAGAAAATTAAATTAAAAGGCAGAGCAAGCTAACTGAAGGCAAGTTTAAATAAGTGTGTTTTAAGAAGTTTCTTAAAAGTGTTTAGAGTTTCTGCCTCTCTGATATTGCCTGGTAAGTGTGAGTGTGTGTGTGTGTGTGTGTGTGTGTGTGTGTGTGTGTGTGTGTGTGTGTGTGTGTGTGTGTGTGTGTGTGTGTGTGTGTGTGTGTGTGTGTACACGTACACTAATCCCACGTGTTATACTTCCGCTCAGTCCCTGAGGACACTGGATATACACACGCCTCTCCTCTCCTTTCGAAGGACGGAAACCTTTCAAGGGCTGTTGGTCACATGGTCTATTGAAAGAACCGCACCATTCAACACCCACAACAACAAACAAGAAAAACACAAACAAGCCTTAAACAAACCAACAATACACCAATACAATCAACAACAATCAACAATCACAAAAAAACAGGCTACTATCCCATGAAGGCGTCAACAAACACAACAGAACGCCATTTCACTTTAACAACGGACCGTTGTTTACCGTCAACAAAACACGGTTGGGGATTTACATGAGTAACTGTTACAATACTGAAGATAAAGCCAGTGGAATCACATTGCCTCTAGCCATAGGACATTTTAACATTCGTACTTTTAGTATAAAAAAAGAGAAATATAAACACTGTGGCAATATATATATATATATACACTTTATTTTTTGTTTGTATGCTTGTTCTTTTTTTCCCCCTTAACACTCAACTGTCAGTTCTGAAAACATCATGTTCCTCTAAATCACTGAACAACATAAATCCATGTGACCAACCACCAGAACATTTCCCACTCACTTAATACACCACTATTATACACCACTATTATACACCACTATAATACACCACTATTATACACCACTATAATACACCACTATTATACACCACTATTATACACCACTATAATACACCACTATTATACACCACTATTATACACCACTATAATACACCACTATAATACACCACTATTATACACCACTATTATACACCACTATTATACACCACTATAATACACCACTATTATACACCACTATAATACACCACTATTATACACCACTATAACGGCCTGCACTTTGAGAGTGATTCTCTTGATGAGTAAACCTGGTGTGACATCACGCTCACCTTGGTTCACTGGGCCAGTGGATAATTTGTGACTTAAGTGGAACTGGTGTGATTAGTGCTAAAACACACACACACACACACACACTTGCACACAATCATCCACACACTCACATGCACACATACATCCACGCACACACACACACACACACACACACACACACACACACACACACACACACACACACACACACACACACACACACACACACACACATGCTCACACACAAACACACATTTGCCCAAAAGACAGAAAAAGATCCACTGAAATGTCATTGAAAAGGTGGGCAGGTTCCACCTTTTAGGACAATCCACCGTTTCCTAGGAGCAAGCATGGTTTACAGAAACCTTCAATTAATCCAGTAACTAACCTACTGTGAGAGATAGAGAGAGAGAGAGAGAGAGAGAGGAGGGAGAGAGAGAGAGAGAGAGAGAGAGAGAGAGAGAGAGAGAGAGAGAGAGAGAGAGAGAGAGAGAGCATGAGTGAGAGAGGGAGAGCATGAGAGAGAGAGAGAGAGAGAGCATGAGTGAGAGAGGGAGAGCATGAGAGAGAGAGAGGAAATACAGACAGGAAGGAGAAAGTTTAATAAGCTCTGAGGCACATTTCACGTTCAGGCCCTCCTGTCCTACTTTTCCCCAACCCCCCCACCCTGATCCAGCTCCCCCATGGGGCTCAGGGAGTGGAACTAATCACGGTCTGCGTAAGCACTGCACCCAGGCCCCAACTGAAAGGTCAGCGGTGCGAGGCTGTAGTTTATAGATCCTCTTACCTGAGCGCTGGCCGTGCCTAACGTGCAGTCATCTCATTGTTTAGGCAGACCAATCGGGTTCCCTGGTCTTAGGCAGGCCAATAATATTCCCTGTTCTTAGGCAGGCCAATCGGGTTCCCTGGTCTTAGGCAGACTAATCGGGGTTCCCTGGTCTTAGGCAGACTAATCGGGGTTCCCTGGTCTTAGGCAGGCCAATCGGGTTCCCTGGTCTTAGGCAGGCCAATCGGGTTCCCTGTTCTTAGGTAGGCCAATCAGATTCCCTGTTCTTAAGCAGGCCAATCGGGTTCCCTGTTCTTAGGCAGGCCAATCGGGTTCCTTGGTCTTAGGCAGGCCAATCGGGTTCCCTGTTTTTAGGCAGGCCAATCGGGTTTCCTGTTCTTAGGCAGGCCAATCGGGTTCCCTGGTCTTAGGCAGACCAATCGGGTTCCCTGTTCTTAGACAGGCCAAACAGGTTCCCTGGTCTTAGGCAGGCCAATCGGGTTCTCTGGTCTTAGGCAGACCAATCAGGTTCCCTGTTCTTAGACAGGCCAAACAGGTTCCCTGGTCTTAGGTAGACCAATCGGGTTCCCTGGGCTGTGTCTGAATCAGCACCCTTCCATACTATTTCCATACCCTATTAGGTAGGCTTGTTGAGTAGACAGGGTGAAAAAGTTGTCGAAAAAAAAGTAGGCGAAATATTCTCTAAATATAGTATACTTTAAATTATACACTTACTTCTGGGGTTTCGCTGAGTACATTCGGGAGCACACTTTTAAAGAAGTACATGACCATTTCGGTCACATAAATATGACATGAGGCTTCGTTTTAAAAAAATGAGGCACAGTTTCACTGACGTTTTCCTTCAAATACAACAAAAACAACACCTGACATGGCAGCGCAAGGGTGGAGCGCAGGGTTGCCAGATCTTGCAGGTTTTAAACTTCACAAACTTTCACTTACCTCAGGCTCTAAAATGAGATGTTTCTTCAAGATGTTTGTATATTTTGGGATAAACGGCTAGTCAATTGAGAGAGACACAAAAGATGACACAGAAAGTGTCAAAATTTACATTTACAATAGTGTTGTTTGTTTCAGTTTAAAATGTTGTGGTCAATTTGACCCCAAACATAAAATGCATCATAAAATGTGAACATAATATGAGGGTTAAACATGCTCTGATGTTTGAGAGCTGCCACCTTTTTCACTCATTTTATCTATCCCCTTGGAGACAGTGCCTGGGTAAGGTTTTTTTTAAATGCTGTTCCCCCTTTTTTCGGAAAAAGCCCAGTCAGCCAATCATATTGCCAAATCTACATCGCCCTGTGGAGCTGCCAGTCACAATAATCACTTACCCGGTCCAGATTCAACATGTCAATTTTTACATGTCAATTACATTACAAAATGATTACTTCATTTTCACATTTTGGTGGTCTTACAGTTGTATGCATTATACGTCTAGGATAAAACTTAGGTTTATGAATGTGGTAATTGTCAGGGTTTAGGCAGGATTTGGGCTATGTTCAGAAGCGAGAGTTAGGATTAGTGCTTGGGTTAGTTTTTGTTTTTGGATAACTTTTTGGAAGCAACACTACAGACTTAAGATTTTAATTTTTTGTGAAATATCTTTCATGCTAAATGACTTCAAACACATTTCCTTGTTCATATTTCTCTGAATTCATTACATTTAGATTGTTTCTCATCTATGATTTATCATGATTAAAATACCACAAAGCATATTTACCATGATTGCACTCCGAAGCATGATATTTACCATTAGTATTTTTAACTCCTTCTTATGATTAGAATAGAATAGAAAAATCATTTATTTAAGATGATTCAAACTTTTCCTGTTTTGGTGGTGGTTTAGGCTTCAGAGTTAGGGGTTTAGGAATGCATTTAGTGTTAGAGTTGATGTCGAATTAGGGTTTATAAAAATGTTTATAAAATAGGATTAGGGTTAGTACTAGGGTTAAGTTTTTATATTTGCACGATCAAAATTAGATGTTTTTTTTCAGTTAAATACATATTTCATGATAAATTAATTGAAAGGCTTGTCCTTCCATGTTCTAAATCATGATAATTAAGAATTATGGCTGAGATAGAGAGCGAGTGATTTATTTGTGGCCTTGTGAGGGCGTTTGAGTTTCCTCGGACATGTGGACAGTGTGTTCTCCGCTTGCTTATGTTGCACCCTTCACACATAAATCATAAAGACGTCACGCGTCACGCGGCCTTGCTCTCATATGTCCCCTCATTCGTCACGTGTTGTGTGCACACATGTACTGATGCAAAATGCCAGCGCTGCTCTGTTTGCACCCAGCCCACTGACAGATCAATCAGTGAAACCTCAGAGAAGGCTGACGTGCTACATTATATTTACAGAGTGGCTAACACAGCTTACTTTTATACGCAGTATCGATTTAGAACAGCTGGATTTTTTTTTAAGGCAGTACGGGGGCCTGTTCCACAAAGCAGAATTACTGAGTTAGCTGGATAACTGCACGGAGTTAGCTGGATAACTGCACGGAGTAAAACCCGGAACCCTCCCAAATCTGGAACATGGACTGAAGTAAAAAGAGCTGTTCCGGGTTTTACTCAGTGCAGTTTTCCAGCTAACTCAGTAATCCTGCTTTGTAGTATACCCCAACCACCCCCCCTATATATAGGTATCGTAAATAGCTGCTCAGTTTGTTCTATGTGCACATGATGTAAATATTACAGTAGGCTGACCAACCATCCTCCTTTTCCCCAGACATTTGTTCTTTTTTGGGACCCAAGAAAATATCCATCCAGGCAGGATTTATAAATTCCTAAAAATGTCCTATTAGGTATTTATTGTTCCATAGACCCGTATATAAACAAACAGCCTTAGCCTTAATATTATGTTTATGGTTTTGTAATCCTGCTTTCTGGAACAGGCCCGAGGTTAAGTACCTTTCTCAAGGACACGAGGGCAGTGGCCCATCTGGGAATTAAACTTGCCACTTCCTGATTATTAAGGCCGGTTCCCCAACCACGACACCCACACTGCTTATCCAACCTTTACAGGAATAAATCCTGGATGAATGGAAAAAGGGTTGCTGTGAAGTCAAGGTTAAAGGAAGTTTGGCCGTCAGAAGCAAGCACAGTCACCGGGCTTGTCTTGCCATCTGTTTGGATCAAGAAATATTAGATGGAAAACGTCCTTTCTACATCATGCCTTCGTGCTTAAAAGAAAAAATAAATCTGAAAACAAGTAAACTCAAGGTTTACTGACAGGAGATGAAGGAAAGGAGTGAACAACAGGATATGACAGGAACAGGAAGTCAGTTACTGAAAACCAATATTATGCTGCATTCACGCCACACAGAATCATCTCTGTAACCCCTTGGCGCTGATGGCAAATTTCACCTATTTAGGGGGTGCTCTGTTTAAGGCTTTATAAATCCAGGTGTGAGCATCACATAAACTTGCTAAATGGCTTAAATTAAACAAGACAGGTGTACCATTTACAATACAAACTTAGATTTGTTTATTTTCATAATTTAAGTCAAAATAAAGTGCCCGGGGTGGAGGGAGGGACTTGGTGAAATTCGTGCACGCACACACCAAAGGCCCCGGGCGAGTTGGAATCACGGTCAGGAGCATGAGGAGTCGCGCCCTGTAGAGGACGTGGCACCCTCCTTCCTACTACCAGCTGACGGGGTTCTGCAGAGGTTCTGCAGAGGCGGGGGGGGGGGGGGGGGGGTTGAATAGTACAGGGTTGAATTGGCTACTAAATTGGGAGTAAAAAGGGAAAAATCTGAAATATAAAAAAAAAAAGAATTAATCATCTTGTTGTTGGGCCATAACATAAGGATGCTTTACTTACTGACCCCACTGTGGGGTCTGGCCTTAAGGAATGCATCTGATAACACGCCTTTGTAAACTGTGGCAGCTCAAAGTGCAAAGCCAGCCCTCAGGTTTTGCTGGTCCTGAACAAGAATGTTGTCATGGGCCCAAGATCTGCAAGAAAACAAAAAAAATAAATGTTGGAGTTGTGGTTATGGCCCTTAACGACTGCGTAGTGTGTTTATGCCAGCGGCCGTCTCTGTCAAAGTCAGGGGTCCTCAATCTTATCCAGAAAGGGCCGGTGTGGGTGCAGGCTTTTGTTCCAACCAAGCAGTTACACAGCTGATTCTAATAATCAAGGTCCTTAGCAAAGACTCTAGTGGTTGATTAGTAGATTGATCGTAGTAGTTGATTAGTTAGTTGGAACAAAAGCCTGCACACACACTGGCCCTTTCTGGATATGATTGAGGACCCCTGGGCTGTGTCCGAATCAGCACCCTTTCATACTATTAGGTAAGCTTGTTGAGTAGACAGGGCGGAAAAGTCATTAAGTAGGCAAAATTTTCTCAAATTTAGTATACTTTAAACCTCTGTATCATACACTTACTGCCGGGGTTTCGCTGAGTACATTCGGGAGCACACTTTTCAAGAAGTACACAAACATTTTGGTCGGGTAAATATGACGTGAAGCTTTGTTTTTTAAAAATGAGACGCAGCTTCGCTGATGTTTTCCTTCAAATACAACAAAAACAACATGTGACATGGCAGCGCAAGAGTGGGGCGCTGGGTTGCCAGATCTTGTAAGACTTTCCAGCCAAATGACGACTCAAATCTAGCCCAAATTACAGACTATTTTTAACCAAAACCAATGTATTTTAAATAGACATCATCATGTTTTTACTTTATAAGTGCGTGCTTTGCGATTTTCATTTTTACCCGTGACTGCACTTTGAAAGTATCCCAATTTAGCTGTAAAACCGCGGACATGGCAACACTGGTGGGACATCTTATGAATATGACCTGCTTACGACACTTCCACAGTGCGGTTGGAAAATAGTATGGCGGATATTTTTCGCGGACTGCTAAACAGTGCACATTAAACAGCACACTTCTGCCAGTGCACTGTACGCAGGAGACAGGGCACAGTAGATAGGGCTCTGATTCGGACACAGCCCTAGTCTGAGTGCAACAGTTGTTATGTATGCCACCACTGAGTGCACATCAACTGGGATTGAATCGACATTTGTCTAACTTCGACCGGCTATTTAAAACATTTTTTTCTTCAGAATCACACTTTGGCAAGTTCAGTATTCATCGAAACTAACTTGAAGAAAAAGTGTAATGCTTGCATTTACTTTTAAATCAGGGGTGGGGAGTGTTAACCGAAAAGGGCCGGTGTGGGTGCAGGTTTTACCCTAAAAGGGCCGGTGTGGGTGCAGGTTTCTTATTTAGCCCAGCACTAAGACACCTGATTCCACTAATTAACTAATCATGGCCTTCAGTCAAGTCCTTGATAATTAGAATCAGGTGTCTTGGCGCTAGTTTAAAACAAAAACCTGGCCCTTTTTGGATAAGATTCCCCACCCCTGTCAATGTTAAGGCCAAACGTGGATTGAAAACAAGCCATTGACGCTGTGGAGCAAAGATAAGGGTGACAGAAATGGGTCTGAACAGAAATATTTCACCTCCTTAGCCTCGCGGCTTGTAATTCCAAGGTTCCGAGTTTGAATCCCAACGGGGCTGCTGCCAGTGTGCCTCTGAGCAAGGTACTCAACCTGAATATCCAGCTTCATAAATAGATTGTGCGTAAAAGATTTAAGCTGTGTAAGTCACTCATAGCATCCGTTAAATGCCTATAATATGGAACCATCAGGAAATGATACATAGCACCATTATGGAGAAAATTTGTCAAGACGCTAACAAACTGCATTTTTTATTTATTTTTTGCTAGTTATTAGATTATCCTGCATTACTCTCCTATAAGCTTACGTACCATGGAAGTACTTTTTTCTGATGTTTGTGGAGTCATTGCCCAGGGACAGTTGTTTGTTATATGCAGTGCATGGATTTTCTGTTTTTCTGCACTCTGACCTACAAGTATTATCATGTGTGCATCTGTGTGTCCCTTATAAATGTGAATGGTGCGGTCTGCAGTCACTGCGGGTTTTACTGATATCCTTTCAATCAGCAACTAAATTAGGCCTTGGAAACAAGGTTTTTTTTTTTTTCATTCATTTTTAAAAATTATTTGACGTCCACCCTTGGAAATAAGGTCTGCATAGTCTTTAGCCAATCAATGACTTAAACTAAGCACATAACTGCAGGCACACAAGTTGTCACACAATGAATGAATAGGAAAAAACTTTTAAATTCATTGATTTAAATTATATTATTCCCTTAATTGACTGCATTGAAGTGGATTTGGACACTAACCGAAGCACGGACCTCTACGCAGGTTAAGGTTCTGAACCGTAGTATCACCATAGCAACAAGCTAGAGTCTTGTCAAACCGCACAAGGCAGGTAGGAGCTAAACTGAAGCTACAACTGCATAGTATTTACCAGGTTTTATTTATATCCCTAAACTTCATGCTTTCATTCCCATGAATGTACCTGCCAGTAAAAATACAATCCATTAACAAGTCCATTACAAAACCATTGCAATGCTCCTGAATAGGAAGTCTCCCAATGCAGGTATTTGATCATTCAGAAGTGGCACGGAGATAAACAGAGGACCTCAGTGGGGAAAAAAAACAGGGGTGAGAAACAGTCCTGTACGAAAGCAGCATGGTCCAAATTTAACACGGGGTTACAGCACATAGGCCCACAATCACTGGGCGGGAAAGGCTAAGATACAACAGGACACCCAAAGGAACACTAAGAAAAAGGTACGAAAAGTACCTAGCAAAGGTGCAAACGCTCATCACTAGGGTGGCCTACTGTATAGGTACATAAAAGCGTACCCCTAGCCAGCAATAGATACAGTAATTCAATTGTATCTTTTTTGTTTGTTAAAAGGTAGGCTATACTTATCAGTACCCAAACAACAATCGCTTACTTTCAGGGTGCTTTTGGGAAATTTGAGACGGGTTTGTGAGGGTAGGACCCGAAATGCACGACTCAGAAACAGTGATTGATGATAGTCCCGTCAGGGCTTTATTATAGGAATGTCCAATGAGCGTAGTCAAAAAAACAAGCAAAGTTCATACACGGGTAATCCAGCCAAAAAACCAAAGTACAGTATCGAGGGAGAAGGCAGTCTCAGAATCGGTACACCATGCAAATATTCCAGTAACCAGAGTAGCTGTCAGCGGGGCAGAAGTACAGGCAGACGGTAGGCAGGCTCAGGGTCGAAGGCAATGCAAGAGTCAAGACCGAAGTCCGCTCCGCGGGGCAAAAGTACAAGAGACAGCAGGCAAAAACTCGTGGTACAGGCAGGCAGTGGTAAACAAAACAGAGATCAATAACAGGCTTGGATCGTAAACAAAAAGGCAGGCTTGGAAAACCGCTCAAAAGTGCACTGACAAACAGGAGGCAACAATTTCGCAAAAACAAGACATGAACACTCAGCTTAAATGCAGGTGTAGACAGGTGCAGACACTTAGCTTGAGAGCAGCATGCGAATGGAAATCAGGTGTGGACAGTGGAGGGCTGACAAGGTAACAAGATAATTAGTAATCGTTAGTAATAAACCTATCCTGACCTAGCGTTAGTAAATTAGTAAGTTACATGCACGAGACACGTAAGGTAAACATGAACACATGGTTAGAATTTTAGTATTACCCAATCCTGATCTAACGTTAGTAGATTAGTAAAATAGACACAGGAGAATGAAACAATTAGGAAAGCGTGAGCGACAGCAAGAGAGATAGAGAAAGCATGAACGAAAGGTTGCGGAAAAACACGAAAAGGTGTATGCTAAACAATGAACGGAAAACGTAACATGAATGCAATATAAAACATGACATGACATGACTAGAAAATAAATCGTAACAAGAATCAAACATGAAACGTGACATGACATGAAAATGAAACGTAACAAGAATTAAACATAAAACGTGGCGTGACCAGAGTAAACATAATACGTGACATGACAAGAAATCTAACTAAAACAAGAATGAACATAAAATGTGACATTAACAGTTAGAATCGTGACAAAATGTGTTATTTAAGGAAGAAAAATGTGCCTCCAGTGTGCCTTTATTTATGCAGAGATCCAGTGCTGTGATATTGCTGAGAAAACTGTGTGTCAAATGATCATCTTCTTTTAATCTTATTTTGATGATAATTGTTTTTATATAGGCTATGCATCATACAAACACTGAGTCACCATAAGGCCGCCTGTTTCCAGAGCCCAAGAGATCTCACTGAGAACCAGGAAGACAGAGATAATCGTGTCTCCAATTCTTTTTCCAAATGGCGATTACATCAATGATAATACTTTATACATCAATATGCACGGATTGTAAGCCAGCACACAGCAATATGTTCAGTGTTAGATCTACAATGAGCACATTTAACCCCCATACACTGCATGTGATCCAAGTGTGGACTTAAAAGTAGCCTATTATTTTGGCAAGAACGGTATTATGTGCTCCACAACTCCTCGATACACTAAAATGGTGACAGAAAGTTCTTATCTGCGCTCTTACAGCAGAATAGGGTTTATAAATATTTTGTAATAATACAGAACTATATGCATATATGGCCATGGCCTGATTTAAATATTGACTGTTAAAGCTGACTGTCTTGGGTGGAAATTTCTTGAACGTTCAAAACAAATTTCATTAAAAATGAATGTAGCCTATGTATTGCCGAATAAATGCAACTAACAGTAGGACGTTTGAAATGTCTAGTTTGTGCACGAACTATCCTCTGCGTGGGGGGTGATTCGTGGGTCTGAACCAGATTGGAGCCAGCGTATCCACTACGGCGTGGTTCGCTTTGGTGCTTTATCCCCCTCCTTGCTCCATCGTTCCCACCCCCTGCTCTCCTGGAGATCCCAGCTCAGCTCAGTTGGAGGATATAAATACGGGCGTTCGCGCCGCACCGACTCAAACACAGGTCTTTCGCACAGCTTAGCGCCTTAGTATTGGAAGCTTCGTCTTTAACCTAGGGACTGGTCTCCAAGTCAAGAAACGCAGGCACTTGTCAGCGCTGAAGACAACCGCATATTTAATTGCAGGTAAAGGTCGCCCTTTTCTACAGTTTTTTCCCTTTCTTTTTTAAGTTTAAGCCCAAAAACTTGTTTTCCTTTCTGCAAAGCTTCGATCCAAGGTCTGAAAGTGTTTCCTCCAAGATCATGACTGACAGATAAGCTCTGCATGTTTAGCTAAAAAGCTACGGATTAGGCTACTTCGTGGGCTGGGCTGTGGTGTTAACGGCATCCTTTTTTGGTTTGGGGGTGGAAAAACACGGGACGTGTTTACTGGTAGTGGAAATGTACAGCGTTCGGATACCCGTAAAAAGCGCCTGTTTGTATTGCAGAACACTTACAGTGGTTAGCCTACTGTAGTGTAAACAACCCTGTGTGTGTCTATTTGCGTGGTGATGGCTCGTGCCAGCTGTGTTTGAATTTTGTGATCTCGTGACAATTTAAGCGAGGACCTGACGTATCACTGTCTGGAACAGCTGTCGACTGGTCAGTTTTTTTGCAAATCAGTAGGCTACTAACAGTGGTCCGCTACTGGCAGAACCGTTCGCCAACTATTTTGCCTGCTCTTATCAGGCAAGCTAATCCTCGGCCTGTCTCGCCCTGGCTCTGAGCCAGTGAAGCTGAGCCGCGATGATTTGCAAAACGCTGGCGGTCCCTCATCTGTGCCAACACAACTGCTGGCCGCTCGTGGGCCAGTCCTTGCTAGCTAAATATAGGCTACGGTGTGTAACCTGGGTTCAAGTTAAATGGGTTTAACCGCTGTGCACCTGTATATTCTACAATCCCGTGTAAATGTCGCTCTGTGGAAGAAGCCTTGTCAGTAGCCTATATGTCTACTTTGAAAACGAGTAATTTCGGATGAACAGTTAATTATTGCCTACTTGCGTTGGTGTCACTGAATGTGTTTCTTTGAACAAGGATGCATTTGTACAGCAGTGTTTTTATCCGACATTTTTCCTCGGGGCTACTAATGGAAAAGGCGTTTCTTCATATCGTCTAGCTATGAATGAGAGGGGTGAAAAGGGGTCCAGAGTGGGCCGGAGGTTAATTCTCTAGGATTGGAATTGTTGCAGTTTACCGGATGGAATACTTCAACTGCGTCGTGCGCAAAATAGGCAATGTGTAGCCTACAAATGTAAGCTTCAGTTGTCCTGCATAGGAATTTTGCAAACGACCTCAGCAATTAAATAATAATAATAATAATAATAATAATAATAATAATAGAGAATCCGGAACAATAATATCTAGCTGCAATGAGGTAGGCTAATTTCGCCCATCCAGGCTTTTATTCTTTGACAAAATCTGTTGGAATGATTAATTGTGGGCCCTATGGCGTGCTCATCTTTAGGAAAATGCAAAAAGAAGAGCAGGATGTGGTCTGACAAAACGTCTTAACGCAGCACGCCGGGGACGGGGTTCGGGGTACCTCGTGCTCCCGTTATCTCTCCTCAGCCCACCCCGCCGCCTTAAGTCCATCCCCCTCTTCATCTCTCCGCCTCTTTCACCCTGTCAATAAAAATCCATCCGGCAAATGGATCGCGCAGCTATTTTTAGAAACCGAAGCAGAGGGGGGAGGCAGAGGGAGAGCGCTAGTGCGAGAGCTGGAAGGTGGCGAGAAGCAGCCTTTACTTCTGTAACGCTCGGACTCGTTAGCCAGGGAGTCAGCGGCAGCCAGTGGCACAGACAGCTGTCAGGTCGTCGCGCGACACAACTGAAACCCAGGAGCGTTCAGAACGCACTTCGGGAAAACGAGAGAAGCGCGCACACGTGCAGGTGAGGCTCACGCCACCGCCCGCGAGCATTGCATGAAAAAAGCAACCGATGTTAGAACATCTCTGCACGGTGATTGGGGGGGGGGGGGGGGGGGGGGGGTCCTTGACATTTTATCCTGGGTCCAGGTGTGACATTGCATAGCCGGACTACTGAATGTAGGGAAAACACCTCGCGCGTGCGCGTGAAAAAAAAAAAAAAAAAACCGTGCAAACGCCGCGGCTGCAGAAGAAAAAAAACGTTGTTGCGGTGCGGGGGGGGTGTATTTGTGGGAGGCATTCAAATTTTAAGACGAGTGCATGCAGCGCTGCCATGCTGCAACCACAAATTGGGGACGTTACATAATAGCAATCCGCTGCTGACAGAGGCAGTGAAAACGTACTTATTCATTTATGCATTCGGTTGCACGTGGACATGTATGCTTCTAGACCAGTGCTGGTTTTTAAATGCATGTAAGTAGGCATGCACGCATACATATGTGTGTAACGGTTTGTATTAAAGGAGTCCACATGTATGCATGTTCACGTGTAGCTTCTGTTAACTGCGCATGTGAAAATGTAATAACAGAGGTGTATAAAACTGCACAGCAGAAGTGAATGATTACATTGTGCAATGCCATTGGCTGGCCATGTAGGTCATATTATATTGCGTAATTTTGGCCGACTCCTTCATGTTGCAATGCTTGGCTGGCCCTAGAGGAAGGGTATATATGCAGGAGAGTTTAATTGCCTCTCCGCACCATATTTAAGCAGGGTGATGATCGATGGGCGGTCGCGCCGTTCTTTTTCCGGGAGAGCTGAGGCGGAGCGCTGGCTCGTCTGTTGTGGGCACGAGCGTCCAGGGAGTTGCCCGTGATTGTGTTGCCATGGAGACATGCACAAGCAACCAGGGGACCTGGGGTAGCACCCACGGATCGTGTAATTTCCCACGTATACGTGCACATGTACAGTCTGCACACCGTCGGATCAGCGATGAGGAACGCAGTCATTTGTTCATTCTGTTATTTACTTATTGCGAAATGAGCCCTCGGCTCGGGCAGATAAAATGGAACCAGGCACAATGACGCATATGATTACATGGGAGGCGGGACATGAAATTTGTGTCCAACGAGGTGAAAGGTAGTGATGGGATAATGAGGCTTCGTGACATGAAAAAAATGGGTGGAGTTACAATTAGCTGTCAATCACTGACTTTTTTTTAACCAATCAATAGTTGTTGTTTTTGTCTTTTTGCTCTCAAAACAAAGCCATATGATTGGTGTTTAGTTTCTTGAGTTGATGTTTGTGAACAAGTCCTATTTTCCACCACCCTGTGTGGTTTCTCCTCCTCCAGCGCCTCTTGTCCAAGCATTTGAGTTTTCGCTCAAATTTCACGGTTAGCACTTCCCTGTTAGCTTGACTTAGTGAGGCAGAGTGGCTATGATAGTGCTAAAAGGCACAAGTTAGCATCCATATGAATATCTGTCTCTGACTGAGAAGCATGAAACCACAGATGGGAAATTAGATTTCCTGATTAGTTCCAATGTAGGCCGTCGGCAGTGTGTATTTCTACATAATGGCGGAGTCTTGTCCATGAGTGCGTGAGAGTGTGTGTGTGTGTGTGTGTGTGTGTGTGTGCGTGTGCGTGCGCGTGCGTGCGTGCGTGCGTGTGTGCGCGTGTGCGTGCGTGCGTGTGTGTGCGCGTGTGTGTGCGCGTGTGTGTGCGCGTGCGTGCGCGCGTGTGTGCGCATGTGTGCGTGTGTGGTCTGTGTCACTGTCCCAGATCCTCACTGTGGGTGGTTGTGACTGAGAGGTGACCACATCGCTGCCCCTTTTCCCTCAGCTCTCTCCATGTGCTCCAGTAGAACTGTCCCAGAATTCAGCTGGGAATTCCGTCGCTCCTCAGCCCGTCCCAGTTTAGTGAGGCGGACGTGGGCCAAATGGACCAATGAGCAGCCAGCTGAGCTGTCATGTGACCTGCGCTGACCGCGCCTGGCCGGGCCTCAATGTGCTGAACTGACTCTCGAGATCCAATCTGTCTTCATGTCCGGGACTGGAACTAGGTCACGGCAGGACAGTTCTGTGGCTCTAGGGCCGTGTCCTAATCAGTGCCCTTCCATACTATGGAGTATGCTTGTCAAGTGCACTGATTGAGAAAGCTGTTAAGTAGGCAAAATGCTCTCTACATGTAGTGTACGTAAATTCCCCCGGATGATATACTTATTTTTGGGTTTTTCGCTGATAATAAGTATGGAGGATATTGTTTTTTGCATACTGCATGTCACATACTAAACAGTATGCAGTAAACAGTACACAGTGTTCCAGTACACGGGATGCAGCAGATAGGGCTCTGATTCAGACAAAGTCTATAATAGACCCTCACTCTCCTCTGCTTAAGGTTGCTTATGGGCTTCCAGCAGTTCCTCTATAAGCAGTTGTTCGTTTAGCCTCCAGCATTTTGCAAAGCAGATGTTCTGTTTAGTAAGTGTGTCTGAAAGGGGGCAAAAATGATCATGACATGAGTTTTTTTTGCCCTGTGAAATTCAGGTCCGGTAATGATATTCCTACACAAACATAATGATTTATCTGGGTTTTGTTTTTCACTGAGACCACCTCCTCTTCTCTCGCAGGAATGCGTCCCCGGTCCAGACTCCTCGCTAAGAAGCGACTGCCCACCATTCGGGAGGGGTACGAAGAGCTGCTGCAGGACATGAACCAGGTCAACAGCTACCACGCGGCCCCCTGCCATGCCCAGCGGGATGGCCTCTCCACCGAGGACTACCTGCTGTCCATCTGCCAGTTGGCCCGTCCCGCCTTCCCGCTACGGGAGCAGGACCGCGACATTCTGACCCTGGGCCAGCTGGAGGCCCTGAAACCCGGCCTGAGGTTGCCCCGCCTCCCCACGCCCACCCGACCTTTGACCCCCACCGCCCGCAGCTGCAGCTACCGGGAGGAGGAGAAGACGGAGAAGGCGGGGTCGCGCGCTCTCCACGGCGGAAACGGTAGCCGGGCCGACCCCCTGGAGTACCTGTACGGCCGTCGGGACACCCCTGCCTCGTCCACCTGCGTCTACATGGATACGGAGGGGAGGCTGAGCGAGGACCCTGAGAAGGGCGGAGCCAGTCCGGGGTCCCGCCCCCGGTCCCAAAGCTTCCCCCGCCTGTGCTCCCCGCGCCACGCCCACCGCAAAAGCAGCTGCCCGGAGATCAGATTGGCGGACACGCCCAGCCCCGCCCCCTTGGGCAACCGGCCCTGCCCATCCAATGGGAAGAAGCCCAGTGCCACCACACTGCCCAGTGAGAGTGACCAGGAGATGATGGGCTGGTGCTCCCCCGCTGGAGAGAGGAAGAACTGCAACGGCGGCGCGGACAAGCACTCTGTGATATCCAGCTGGATTGCAGACTGTCGCACTGCCTGGCATGAGGCTAAGATGAAAGCGTGTATGCTGCCTACCATTGCTGAGATTTAACACACACACGCACACACGCACACACGCATGCAAGCAAGCGGAAAATAACATTCCATAAGAAACATGATTTCACTAAATAAATGTAATATAATATTCTGAGTATACAACTGTGCTTTGTGCTACACCATACAGAGTTATTGCACACACTAATCACCGTGGAGATGTACCTTCAATGCTTGCAATTAGGTACGTACAGCAGGTAGATAAATGATCATGTTAATTTAATTTTCTGGTGTTTTAGGTTGAGTTGATGTTATTCCTGCCTGCAGAAAGTACCTGACGTTTTCTTAGAACTGACAAAAATAGAGAAGGTTTCTATTAGCTGAAAAGCAGACTTCAAAGTGTAATGTGTGTGCAAGACGCGATATTTCCAGGCAGACAGTGGCATTTGTGACACAAACTCGGTATGTGAACAAAAGCTTCCAGTCGATGTTATTTTTGTTTGCATTTGTAGTCTTTATTTAACGGGGCCTTGTTATCCAGGGCAGCACTGTTACTCTCATAGGGGCCTGGGTCTATGAGCTGAGGGCAGCTATAGGGACTAAGGGAATATCAGAATATTTCTGCATCTTTGGAGAACAGTTACCAGGGCCAATCCTGGAACTTCATAAATATTGCAAAGGATTATGGGATATATATATATATATATATATATATATATATATATATATATATATACACAAACACACATTTTTTATAAGGAGAGGGAAGGAAGCTAGCAGTAATTTTGCGGAGGTTCCACCGAATGGGGTTTAAGTAGAGGACGGGGGAAAGAGAAATTGTTCTTTACAACTAGGGGGAGGGAGACTTGTCGAGAACGCTCTTCCCCATCTCCGAGCTTTTACTGAGACAAAGCGAGATGCCGCACGCTCCCCCTCCGCACAGCCAGAAGAGCGAGAGCAAGGAGAATGTAACGTGACGTAGCATTTTCTCGCAACGACGACACGCGCGTTTTATTACCTTATATTTTAATGGGAGGGTCCCGCAGTTTCTCCGCCTGTATTTTCTCTGCTGATATAGACTGCTGAGGCTATAAATTCAGATGAGGTGATAAAAGAGATGTTGTGGGATGTGTGGGCTTCTGGGACACAGAAACTGGGACACGACATCTCACCGACATCACACCCAAATCCCAGAGCCCCTATAGCTTGTCCTGGTTCAGGGGGGTACAAATGCTTGGAAGAAACGTTAGCTTCTTCCTTTTCTCCTTATCCGTTAGTGTACTTTAATTTTGTATTTCTGTGTTATTCTCTCGTCTCTGGAGATAACCTCTACGGAGAGGGGTATGCGTTTGTATATGCTGTACATAAAAGACTACACATGTATGGACAGAAAACTGTGATAAATTTAGTATTTTACGGTGATCTGATGCTCTGAATGTTTTTGTACCTCTGTCCACCGTTGGTTAATGACTTAATAAACTCTGTTTTTTATGTTGTATTTGTGTCCTGTTTGGAGATGTCTTTTTGTCAAATTAACAGCAGCCGGCAGCCCAATGCTGGTAAAATATTGATTGTGGCTGGTAAGATTTTCTACTCTAGCAGCCACTTTGGCTGCTAACCATCCAGGTTGTGCTATATTGTGGCTGGTAAAAGTCTGACAATGACTGCTGGTGATTTTTATAATCCACAAGCCACTCTGGCCAGTGGGTGAAGAAGTTCATTTCATACCCTGATCTGGAGAATCCTGTGTTCAGTAGTTACCACATATCAGGAGAATCCTGTTTAAGTAGAGTTACCACACATCAGGAGAATCCTGTTTAAGTAGAGTTACCACACATCAGGAGAATCCTGTTTAAGTAGAGTTACCACACATCAGGAGAATCCTGTTTAAGTAGAGTTACCACACATCAGGAAAATCCTGTTTAAGTAGAGTTACCACACATCAGGAGAATCCTGTGTTCAGTAGAGTTACCACACCAGGAGAATCCTGTTTTAGTAGAGTTACCACACATCAGGAGAATCTTGTTTTAGTAGAGTTAACACACATCAGGAGAATCCTGTTTTAGTAGAGTTACCACACATCAGGAGAATCCTGTGTTCAGTAGAGTTACCACTCATCAGGAGAATCCTGTTTTAGTAGAGTTACCACACATCAGGAGAATCCTGTGTTCAGTAGAGTTACCACACATCAGGAGAATCCTGTTTTAGTAGAGTTACCACACATCAGGAGAATCTTGTTTTAGTAGAGTTAACACACATCAGGAGAATCCTGTTTTAGTAGAGTTACCACACATCAGGAGAATCCTGTTTTAGTAGAGTTACCACACATCAGGAGAATCTTGTTTTAGTAGAGTTAACACACATCAGGAGAATCCTGTTTTAGTAGAGTTACCACACATCAGGAGAATCCTGTGTTCAGTAGAGTTACCACTCATCAGGAGAATCCTGTTTTAGTAGAGTTACCACACATCAGGAGAATCTTGTTTTAGTAGAGTTAACACACATCAGGAGAATCCTGTTTTAGTAGAGTTACCACACATCAGGAGAATCCTGTGTTCAGTAGAGTTAACACACATCAGGAGAATCCTGTTTTAGTAGAGTTACCACACATCAGGAGAATCTTGTTTTAGTAGAGTTACCACACATCAGGAGAATCTTGTTTTAGTAGAGTTAACACACATCAGGAGAATCCTGTTTTAGTAGAGTTAACACATCAGGAGAATCCTGTTTTAGTAGAGTTAACACATCAGGAGAATCCTGTTTTAGTAGAGTTAACACATCAGGAGAATCCTGTTTTAGTAGAGTTACCACACATCAGGAGAATCTTGTTTGAGTAGAGTTACCACACATCAGGAGAATCCTGTTTTAGTAGAGTTAACACATCAGGAGAATCCTGTTTTAGTAGAGGTACCACACGACAGATTAAATATTCAACCACACCTTCATCACAGGAAACAATGTGTGTGGATCACTATCGGGGGGGCGCAGGTCAGTGACCAAGGAGAACAAAAACACGCAGACGGAAAAAGGTGGGCAAAATTTAGGCTCGGCGGAAGAGAGAGGGCCAGCCGTCCCAGTACGGGCGTTGATGCTGATGCTTCGCTGATACTTCAACCATGAATGCGTGCTCGTTTTATCATTGTGTTTGGAGACAGAGAGAGAGAGAGAACCTAACAATACTAATGAAGGCCAATGATATTTATAGACCCATTCAGTTGTTGAAGTGCCAGAACAGTTGTTTCTTGCTTGAAGTTCACGGGCGGCTGAATGGAACAGTCCGGAGATCAGATTGGCGGACACGCCCAGCCCCGCCCCCTTGGGCAACCGGCCCTGCCCATCCAATGGGAAGAAGCCCAGTGCCACCACACTGCCCAGTGAGAGTGACCAGGAGATGATGGGCTGGTGCTCCCCCGCTGGAGAGAGGAAGAACTGCAACGGCGGCGCGGACAAGCACTCTGTGATATCCAGCTGGATTGCAGACTGTCGCACTGCCTGGCATGAGGCTAAGATGAAAGCGTGTATGCTGCCTACCATTGCTGAGATTTAACACACACACGCACACACGCACACACGCATGCAAGCAAGCGGAAAATAACATTCCATAAGAAACATGATTTCACTAAATAAATGTAATACAATATTCTGAGTATACAACTGTGCTTTGTGCTACACCATACAGAGTTATTGCACACACTAATCACCGTGGAGATGTACCTTCAATGCGTGCAATTAGGTACGTACAGCAGGTAGATAAATGATCATGTTAATTTAATTTTCTGGTGTTTTAGGTTGAGTTGATGTTATTCCTGCCTGCAGAAAGTACCTGACGTTTTCTTAGAACTGACAAAAATAGAGAAGGTTTCTATTAGCTGAAAAGCAGACTTCAAAGTGTAATGTGTGTGCAAGACGCGATATTTCCAGGCAGGCAGTGGCATTTGTGACACAAACTCGGTATGTGAACAAAAGCTTCCAGTCGATGTTATTTTTGTTTGCATTTGTAGTCTTTATTTAACGGGGCCTTGTTATCCAGGGCAGCACTGTTACTCTCATAGGGGCCTGGGTCTATGAGCTGAGGGCAGCTATAGGGACTAAGGGAATATCAGAATATTTCTGCATCTTTGGAGAACAGTTACCAGGGCCAATTCTGGAACTTCATAAATATTGCAAAGGATTATGGGATATATATATATATATATACACAAACACACATTTTTTATAAGGAGAGGGAAGGAAGCTAGCAGTAATTTTGCGGAGGTTCCACCGAACGGGGTTTAAGTAGAGGAGGGAGGAAAGAGAAATTGTTCTTTACAACTAGGGGGAGGGAGACTTCTCGAGAACGCTCTTCCCCATCTCCGAGCTTTTACTGAGACAAAGCGAGACGCCGCTCGCTCCCCCTCCGCACAGCCAGAAGAGCGAGAGCAAGGAGAATGTAACGTGACGTAGCATTTTCTCGCAACGACGACACGCGCGTTTTATTACCTTATATTTTAATGGGAGGGTCCCGCAGTTTCTCCGCCTGTATTTTCTCTGCTGATATAGACTGCTGAGGCTATAAATTCAGATGAGGTGATAAAAGAGATGTTGTGGGATGTGTGGGCTTCTGGGACACAGAAACTGGGACACGACATCTCACCGACATCACACCCAAATCCCAGAGCCCCTATAGCTTGTCCTGGTTCAGGGGGGTACAAATGCTTGGAAGAAACGTTAGCTTCTTCCTTTTCTCCTTATCCGTTAGTGTACTTTAATTTTGTATTTCTGTGTTATTCTCTCTTGTCTCTGGAGATAACCTCTACGGAGAGGGGTATGCGTTTGTATATGCTGTACATAAAAGACTACACATGTATGGACAGAAAACTGTGATAAATTTAGTATTTTACGGTGATCTGATGCTCTGAATGTTTTTGTACCTCTGTCCACCGTTGGTTAATGACTTAATAAACTCTGTTTTTTATGTTGTATTTGTGTCCTGTTTGGAGATGTCTTTTTGTCAAATTAACAGCAGCCGGCAGCCCAATGCTGGTAAAATATTGATTGTGGCTGGTAAGATTTTCTACTCTAGCAGCCACTTTGGCTGCTAACCATCCAGGTTGTGCTATATTGTGGCTGGTAAAAGTCTGACAATGACTGCTGGTGATTTTTATAATCCACAAGCCACTCTGGCCAGTGGGTGAAGAAGTTCATTTCATACCCTGATCTGGAGAATCCTGTGTTCAGTAGAGTTACCACATATCAGGAGAATCCTGTTTAAGTAGAGTTACCACCCATCAGGAAAATCCTGTTTAAGTAGCGTTACCACACATCAGGAGAATCCTGTTTAAGTAGAGTTACCACACATCAGGAGAATCCTGTTTAAGTAGAGTTACCACACATCAGGAGAATCCTGTTTAAGTAGAGTTACCACACATCAGGAAAATCCTGTTTAAGTAGAGTTACCACACATCAGGAGAATCCTGTGTTCAGTAGAGTTACCACACCAGGAGAATCCTGTTTTAGTAGAGTTACCACACATCAGGAGAATCTTGTTTTAGTAGAGTTAACACACATCAGGAGAATCCTGTTTTAGTAGAGTTACCACACATCAGGAGAATCCTGTGTTCAGTAGAGTTACCACTCATCAGGAGAATCCTGTTTTAGTAGAGTTACCACACATCAGGAGAATCCTGTGTTCAGTAGAGTTACCACACATCAGGAGAATCCTGTTTTAGTAGAGTTACCACACATCAGGAGAATCTTGTTTTAGTAGAGTTAACACACATCAGGAGAATCCTGTTTTAGTAGAGTTACCACACATCAGGAGAATCCTGTTTAAGTAGAGTTACCACACATCAGGAAAATCCTGTTTAAGTAGAGTTACCACACATCAGGAGAATCCTGTGTTCAGTAGAGTTACCACACATCAGGAGAATCCTGTTTTAGTAGAGTTACCACACATCAGGAGAATCTTGTTTTAGTAGAGTTAACACACATCAGGAGAATCCTGTTTTAGTAGAGTTACCACACATCAGGAGAATCCTGTGTTCAGTAGAGTTACCACTCATCAGGAGAATCCTGTTTTAGTAGAGTTACCACACATCAGGAGAATCTTGTTTTAGTAGAGTTAACACACATCAGGAGAATCCTGTTTTAGTAGAGTTACCACACATCAGGAGAATCCTGTGTTCAGTAGAGTTAACACACATCAGGAGAATCCTGTTTTAGTAGAGTTACCACACATCAGGAGAATCTTGTTTTAGTAGAGTTACCACACATCAGGAGAATCTTGTTTTAGTAGAGTTAACACACATCAGGAGAATCCTGTTTTAGTAGAGTTAACACATCAGGAGAATCCTGTTTTAGTAGAGTTAACACATCAGGAGAATCCTGTTTTAGTAGAGTTAACACATCAGGAGAATCCTGTTTTAGTAGAGTTACCACACATCAGGAGAATCTTGTTTGAGTAGAGTTACCACACATCAGGAGAATCCTGTTTTAGTAGAGTTAACACATCAGGAGAATCCTGTTTTAGTAGAGGTACCACACGACAGATTAAATATTCAACCACACCTTCATCACAGGAAACAATGTGTGTGGATCACTATCGGGGGGGCGCAGGTCAGTGACCAAGGAGAACAAAAACACGCAGACGGAAAAAGGTGGGCAAAATTTAGGCTCGGCGGAAGAGAGAGGGCCAGCCGTCCCAGTACGGGCGTTGATGCTGATGCTTCGCTGATACTTCAACCATGAATGCGTGCTCGTTTTATCATTGTGTTTGGAGACAGAGAGAGAGAGAGAACCTAACAATACTAATGAAGGCCAATGATATTTATAGACCCATTCAGTTGTTGAAGTGCCAGAACAGTTGTTTCTTGCTTGAAGTTCACGGGCGGCTGAATGGAACAGTCCGGAGATCAGATTGGCGGACACGCCCAGCCCCGCCCCCTTGGGCAACCGGCCCTGCCCATCCAATGGGAAGAAGCCCAGTGCCACCACACTGCCCAGTGAGAGTGACCAGGAGATGATGGGCTGGTGCTCCCCCGCTGGAGAGAGGAAGAACTGCAACGGCGGCGCGGACAAGCACTCTGTGATATCCAGCTGGATTGCAGACTGTCGCACTGCCTGGCATGAGGCTAAGATGAAAGCGTGTATGCTGCCTACCATTGCTGAGATTTAACACACACACGCACACACGCACACACGCATGCAAGCAAGCGGAAAATAACATTCCATAAGAAACATGATTTCACTAAATAAATGTAATATAATATTCTGAGTATACAACTGTGCTTTGTGCTACACCATACAGAGTTATTGCACACACTAATCACCGTGGAGATGTACCTTCAATGCTTGCAATTAGGTACGTACAGCAGGTAGATAAATGATCATGTTAATTTAATTTTCTGGTGTTTTAGGTTGAGTTGATGTTATTCCTGCCTGCAGAAAGTACCTGACGTTTTCTTAGAACTGACAAAAATAGAGAAGGTTTCTATTAGCTGAAAAGCAGACTTCAAAGTGTAATGTGTGTGCAAGACGCGATATTTCCAGGCAGACAGTGGCATTTGTGACACAAACTCGGTATGTGAACAAAAGCTTCCAGTCGATGTTATTTTTGTTTGCATTTGTAGTCTTTATTTAACGGGGCCTTGTTATCCAGGGCAGCACTGTTACTCTCATAGGGGCCTGGGTCTATGAGCTGAGGGCAGCTATAGGGACTAAGGGAATATCAGAATATTTCTGCATCTTTGGAGAACAGTTACCAGGGCCAATTCTGGAACTTCATAAATATTGCAAAGGATTATGGGATATATATATATATATATACACAAACACACATTTTTTATAAGGAGAGGGAAGGAAGCTAGCAGTAATTTTGCGGAGGTTCCACCGAACGGGGTTTAAGTAGAGGAGGGGGGAAAGAGAAATTGTTCTTTACAACTAGGGGGAGGGAGACTTCTCGAGAACGCTCTTCCCCATCTCCGAGCTTTTACTGAGACAAAGCGAGACGCCGCTCGCTCCCCCTCCGCACAGCCAGAAGAGCGAGAGCAAGGAGAATGTAACGTGACGTAGCATTTTCTCGCAACGACGACACGCGCGTTTTATTACCTTATATTTTAATGGGAGGGTCCGCAGTTTCTCCGCCTGTCTTTTCTCTGCTGATATAGACTGCTGAGGCTATAAATTCAGATGAGGTGATAAAGGAGATGTTGTGGGATGTGTGGGCTTCTGGGACACAGAAACTGGGACACGACATCTCACCGACATCACACCCAAATCCCAGAGCCCCTACTGCTTGTCCTGGTTCAGGGGGGTACAAATGCTTGGAAGAAACATTAACTTCTTCCTTTTCTCCTTATCCGTTAGTGTACTTTAATTTCGACGTCTTCACTACCCCCCCCCCACCCCCCCACCCCCTCCCCAGAGTGCATGAATGTAAAATATAAAGCATTGTACTGAACCAAACTCATGCAGAAAACTGAGGAGTCGGACTGCGTTTAAAACTTTGACTATTAGACGGGTGTCGAAACGCGCGCGCGCATATAATGCTGAACGTGTCAGTGTTGCTTCTGTGGAGGTTCCTCTCTTTGTTTAAGACACTGAACCCACAGTTCAGGCTCAGCATCTAATGCTCAGTAACTTTGTGCATTATTATTATTACCTTTCCATTATGTAAGTATTTCTGTGTTATTCTCTCTTGTCTCTGGAGATAACCTCTACGGAGAGGGGTATGCGTTTGTATATGCTGTACATAAAAGACTACACATGTATGGACAGAAAACTGTGATAAATTTAGTATTTTACGGTGATCTGATGCTCTGAATGTTTTTGTACCTCTGTCCACCGTTGGTTAATGACTTAATAAACTCTGTTTTTTATGTTGTATTTGTGTCCTGTTTGGAGATGTCTTTTTGTCAAATTAACAGCAGCCGGCAGCCCGATGTTGGTAAAATATTGATTGTGGCTGGTAAGATTTTCTACTCTAGCAGCCACTTTGGCTGGTAACCATCCAGGTTGTGCTATATTGTGAAAGGAAACGTGGCTGGTAAAAGTCTGACAATGGCTGCTGGTGATTTTTATAATCCACAAGCCACTCTGGCCAGTGGGTGAAGAAGTTAATTTCATACCCTGATCTGGAGAATCCTGTGTTCAGTAGAGTTACCACATATCAGGAGAATCCTGTTTAAGTAGAGTTACCACACATCAGGAGAATCCTGTGTTCAGTAGAGTTACCATACATCAGGAGAATCCTGTGTTCAGTAGAGTTACCACACATCAGGAGAATCCTGTGTTCAGTAGAGTTACCACACATCAGGAGACTCCTGTGTTCAGTAGAGTTACCACACATCAGGAGAATCCTGTGTTCAGTAGAGTTACCACACATCAGGAGAATCCTGTGTTCAGTAGAGTTACCATACATCAGGAGAATCCTGTGTTCAGTAGAGTTACCACACATCAGGAGAATCCTGTGTTCAGTAGAGTTACCACACATCAGGAGAATCCTGTGTTCAGTAGAGTTACCACACATCAGGAGAATCCTGTGTTCAGTAGAGTTACCACACATCAGGAGAATCCTGTGTTCAGTAGAGTTACCACACCAGGAGAATCATGTGTTCAGTAGAGGTACCACACATCAGGAGAATCCTGTGTTCAGTAGAGTTACCACACACCAGGAGAATCCTGTTTAAATAGAGTCACCACACATCAGGAGAATCCAGTTTGAGTAGACTTACCACACATCAGGAGAATCCTGTTTGAGTAGAGTTACCGCACATCAGTAGAATCCTGTTTGAGTAGACTTACCACACATCAGGAGAATCTTGTTTGAGTAGAGTTACCACACATCAGGAGAATCCTGTTTGAGTAGAGTTACCACACATCAGGAGAATCCTGTGTTCAGTAGAGTTACCACACATCAGGAGAATCCTGTGTTCAGTAGAGTTACCACACATCAGGAGAATCCTGTGTTCAGTAGAGTTACCACACATCAGGAGAATCCTGTGTTCAGTAGAGTTACCACACCAGGAGAATCATGTGTTCAGTAGAGGTACCACACATCAGGAGAATCCTGTGTTCAGTAGAGTTACCACACACCAGGAGAATCCTGTTTAAATAGAGTCACCACACATCAGGAGAATCCAGTTTGAGTAGACTTACCACACATCAGGAGAATCCTGTTTGAGTAGAGTTACCGCACATCAGTAGAATCCTGTTTGAGTAGACTTACCACACATCAGGAGAATCTTGTTTGAGTAGAGTTACCACACATCAGGAGAATCTTGTTTGAGTAGAGTTACCACACATCAGGAGAATCCTGTTTGAGTAGACTTACCACACATCAGGAGAATCCTGTTTGAGTAGACTTACCACACATCAGGAGAATCTTGTTTGAGTAGAGTTACCACACATCAGGAGAATCTTGTTTGAGTAGAGTTACCACACATCAGGAGAATCCTGTTTGAGTAGACTTACCACACATCAGGAGAATCCTGTTTGAGTAGACTTACCACACATCAGGAGAATCTTGTTTGAGTAGAGTTACCACACATCAGGAGAATCTTGTTTGAGTAGAGTTACCACACATCAGGAGAATCCTGTTTGAGTAGAGTTACCACACATCAGGAGAATCCTGTTTGAGTAGTTACCACACATCAGTAGAATCCTGTTTGAGTAAAGTTACCACACATCAGTAGAATCCTGTTTGAGTAGACTTCGCACATCAGTAGAATCCTGTTTGAGTAGAGTTACCACTAGGGGTGTGAATCTTTGGCTTCACAGCGATTCGATTCGATTAACGATTCAGTAGTTGGCGATTCGATTCAAGGACACTTTTTTTTTTTTTGAACGATTCGATTCGATTCTGTAAACCACGATTCGATTCAGTAACTTTTAACCAAAATTCTATATCCATGAAATAAACATGCAATAATGCGAGTGAGACTATCTGTATTCTTCTGAAAGGTGAAAAAATAAACAGACAACAGAATTACTTATTAAACATATTTATTCTATAAAAAAAGTAGTCCTGCATAATATTTTATGCTGAATACAAAAATGTAATTAAACATGGCTCAGTTATTTTGAACATTTTTCAATAGGCTACATGCTGGCAGGGGAGAGAGTGGGTGGGTGAGTGAGTGAGTTAAGAGTCAGTGAGTGAGTGAGAGGGTGGGTGAGAGTGAGTGAGAGGGTGGTTGAGTGAGTGAGAGGGTGGGTGAGTGAGTGAGAGGGTGGGTGAAAGTGAGTGAGTGGGTGGGTGAGTGAGAGGGTGGGTGAGAGTGAGTGAGTGGGTGGGTGAGTGAGTGGGTGAAATGCACCAGTAGAGGGTGAGGGGGAAAAAAACTCTTGGCGGTACTTCCTTGCAGGCTGACTAGCACAGTGTTTCCCCTACCATTATCTTGGCCGGGCGGGACAAGAGGGAAAAGAAATAATTTTAATGAAAAAAAAAAATAATTTATATTATTCTTTTTTTTAAATATATATAATCTTTTTTAATTTTTTTTTATGTAGCTGCAATATTTCCCTTACCGCAGAATGCGGGAATGATCAAAATAGCATCTGGAAAAACCCTTGCCAAAACAGCTTCGGTTTCCCGTTAGGCCTAATTAAAGTTTTCAATGGCAGCGCTGATATTATGAGGGTGTAATTATAGTTTCCGCCTCTACGCAAAATGGCGCACTTTCACCGCCCGGCCTGAAAAAAAATCCAGGGGAAACACTGTAGCTGATGACAGAGTTACGGATTACCGAGATGCATTTCACAAAAAAACGTGTAAACTAAGTCTTAAAACAATAATCATAATTAAGAATCACGATTCATTAGATTTAATGCATTTATATTGATTATTGGTGAAGCCAAAGCGATTCATTCTATGTATTTATTTTAGCAGATCGATTTAGTTGCATCGGTAGGACTGACCATCGATTCATCGATGAATCGCATGAATCGTTACACTCCTAGTTACCACACACCAGGAGAATCCTGTTTGAGTAGAGTTACCACAAATCAGTAGAATCCTGTTTGAGTAGAGTTACCACACATCAGGAGAATCCTGTTTGAGTAGAGTTACCACACATCAGGAGAATCTTGTTTGAGTAGAGTTACCACACATCAGGAGAATCTTGTTTGAGTAGAGTTACCACACATCAGGAGAATCCTGTTTGAGTAGACTTACCACACATCAGTAGAATCCTGTTTGAGTAGAGTTAACACACATCAGGAGAATCTTGTTTGAGTAGAGTTACCACACATCAGGAGAATCTTGTTTGAGTAGTTACCACACATCAGTAGAATCCTGTTTGAGTAGAGTTACCACACATCAGTAGAATCCTGTTTTAGTAGAGTTAACGCACATCAGGAGAATCCTGTTTTAGTAGAGTTACCACACATCAGGAGAATCCTGTGTTCAGTAGAGTTACCACACATCAGGAGAATCCTGTGTTCAGTAGAGTTACCACACATCAGGAGAATCCTGTGTTCAGTAGAGTTACCATACATCAGGAGAATCCTGTGTTCAGTAGAGTTACCACACATCAGGAGAATCCTGTGTTCAGTAGAGTTACCACACATCAGGAGAATCCTGTGTTCAGTAGAGTTACCACACATCAGGAGAATCCTGTGTTCAGTAGAGTTACCACACATCAGGAGAATCCTGTGTTCAGTAGAGTTACCACACCAGGAGAATCATGTGTTCAGTAGAGGTACCACACATCAGGAGAATCCTGTGTTCAGTAGAGTTACCACACACCAGGAGAATCCTGTTTAAATAGAGTCACCACACATCAGGAGAATCCAGTTTGAGTAGACTTACCACACATCAGGAGAATCCTGTTTGAGTAGAGTTACCGCACATCAGTAGAATCCTGTTTGAGTAGACTTACCACACATCAGGAGAATCTTGTTTGAGTAGAGTTACCACACATCAGGAGAATCTTGTTTGAGTAGAGTTACCACACATCAGGAGAATCCTGTTTGAGTAGACTTACCACACATCAGGAGAATCCTGTTTGAGTAGACTTACCACACATCAGGAGAATCTTGTTTGAGTAGAGTTACCACACATCAGGAGAATCTTGTTTGAGTAGAGTTACCACACATCAGGAGAATCCTGTTTGAGTAGAGTTACCACACATCAGGAGGATCCTGTTTGAGTAGTTACCACACATCAGTAGAATCCTGTTTGAGTAGAGTTACCACACATCAGTAGAATCCTGTTTGAGTAGACTTCGCACATCAGTAGAATCCTGTTTGAGTAGAGTTACCACTAGGGGTGTGAATCTTTGGCTTCACAGCGATTCGATTCGATTAACGATTCAGTAGTTGGCGATTCGATTCAAGGACACTTTTTTTTTTTTGGAACGATTCGATTCGATTCTGTAAACCACGATTCGATTCAGTAACTTTTAACCAAAATTCTATATCCATGAAATAAACATGCAATAATGCGAGTGAGACTATCTGTATTCTTCTGAAAGGTGAAAAAATAAACAGACAACAGAATTACTTATTAAACATATTTATTCTATAAAAAAAGTAGTCCTGCATAATATTTTATGCTGAATACAAAAATGTAATTAAACATGGCTCAGTTATTTTGAACATTTTTCAATAGGCTACATGCTGGCAGGGGAGAGAGTGGGTGGGTGAGTGAGTGAGTTAAGAGTCAGTGAGTGAGTGAGAGGGTGGGTGAGAGTGAGTGAGAGGGTGGTTGAGTGAGTGAGAGGGTGGGTGAGTGAGTGAGAGGGTGGGTGAGAGTGAGTGGGTGGGTGAGTGAGTGAGAGGGTGGGTGAGTGAGTGAGAGGGTGGGTGAGAGTGAGTGGGTGGGTGAGTGAGTGAGTGAGTGGGTGGGTGAGTGAGTGAGTGAGTGAGAGGGTGGGTGAGTGAGTGAGAGGGTGGGTGAAAGTGAGTGAGTGGGTGGGTGAGTGAGAGGGTGGGTGAGAGTGAGTGAGTGGGTGGGTGAGTGAGTGGGTGAAATGCACCAGTAGAGGGTGAGGGGGAAAAAAACTCTTGGCGGTACTTCCTTGCAGGCTGACTAGCACAGTGTTTCCCCTACCATTATCTTGGCCGGGCGGGACAAGAGGGAAAATAAATAATTTTAATGAAAAAAAATAATAATTTATATTATTCTTTTTTTTAAATATATATAATCTTTTTTAATTTTTTTTTATGTAGCTGCAATATTTCCCTTACCGCAGAATGCGGGAATGATCAAAATAGCATCTGGAAAAACCCTTGCCAAAACAGCTTCGATTTCCCGTTAGGCCTAATTAAAATTTTCAATGGCAGCGCTGATATTATGAGGGTGTAATTATAGTTTCCGCCTCTACGCAAAATGGCGCACTTTCACCGCCCGGCCTGAAAAAAAATCTAGGGGAAACACTGTAGCTGATGACAGAGTTACGGATTACCGAGATGCATTTCACAAAAAAATGTGTAAACTAAGTCTTAAAACAATAATCATAATTAAGAATCACGATTCATTAGATTTAATGCATTTATATTGATTATTGGTGAAGCCAAAGCGATTCATTCTATGTATTTATTTTAGCAGATCGATTTAGTTGCATCGGTAGGACTGACCATCGATTCATCGATGAATCGCATGAATCGTTACACTCCTAGTTACCACACACCAGGAGAATCCTGTTTGAGTAGAGTTACCACAAATCAGTAGAATCCTGTTTGAGTAGAGTTACCACACATCAGGAGAATCCTGTTTGAGTAGAGTTACCACACATCAGGAGAATCTTGTTTGAGTAGAGTTACCACACATCAGGAGAATCTTGTTTGAGTAGAGTTACCACACATCAGGAGAATCCTGTTTGAGTAGACTTACCACACATCAGTAGAATCCTGTTTGAGTAGAGTTAACACACATCAGGAGAATCTTGTTTGAGTAGAGTTACCACACATCAGGAGAATCTTGTTTGAGTAGTTACCACACATCAGTAGAATCCTGTTTGAGTAGAGTTACCACACATCAGTAGAATCCTGTTTTAGTAGAGTTAACGCACATCAGGAGAATCCTGTTTTAGTAGAGTTACCACACATCAGGAGAATCCTGTGTTCAGTAGAGTTACCACACATCAGGAGAATCCTGTGTTCAGTAGAGTTACCACACATCAGGAGAATCCTGTGTTCAGTAGAGTTACCATACATCAGGAGAATCCTGTGTTCAGTAGAGTTACCACACATCAGGAGAATCCTGTGTTCAGTAGAGTTACCACACATCAGGAGAATCCTGTGTTCAGTAGAGTTACCACACATCAGGAGAATCCTGTGTTCAGTAGAGTTACCACACATCAGGAGAATCCTGTGTTCAGTAGAGTTACCACACCAGGAGAATCATGTGTTCAGTAGAGGTACCACACATCAGGAGAATCCTGTGTTCAGTAGAGTTACCACACACCAGGAGAATCCTGTTTAAATAGAGTCACCACACATCAGGAGAATCCAGTTTGAGTAGACTTACCACACATCAGGAGAATCCTGTTTGAGTAGAGTTACCGCACATCAGTAGAATCCTGTTTGAGTAGACTTACCACACATCAGGAGAATCTTGTTTGAGTAGAGTTACCACACATCAGGAGAATCTTGTTTGAGTAGAGTTACCACACATCAGGAGAATCCTGTTTGAGTAGACTTACCACACATCAGGAGAATCCTGTTTGAGTAGACTTACCACACATCAGGAGAATCTTGTTTGAGTAGAGTTACCACACATCAGGAGAATCTTGTTTGAGTAGAGTTACCACACATCAGGAGAATCCTGTTTGAGTAGAGTTACCACACATCAGGAGAATCCTGTTTGAGTAGTTACCACACATCAGTAGAATTCTGTTTGAGTAGAGTTACCACACATCAGTAGAATCCTGTTTGAGTAGACTTCGCACATCAGTAGAATCCTGTTTGAGTAGAGTTACCACTAGGGGTGTGAATCTTTGGCTTCACAGCGATTCGATTCGATTAACGATTCAGTAGTTGGCGATTCGATTCAAGGACACTTTTTTTTTTTTGGAACGATTCGATTCGATTCTGTAAACCACGATTCGATTCAGTAACTTTTAACCAAAATTCTATATCCATGAAATAAACATGCAATAATGCGAGTGAGACTATCTGTATTCTTCTGAAAGGTGAAAAAATAAACAGACAACAGAATTACTTATTAAACACATTTATTCTATAAAAAAAGTAGTCCTGCATAATATTTTATGCTGAATACAAAAATGTAATTAAACATGGCTCAGTTATTTTGAACATTTTTCAATAGGCTACATGCTGGCAGGGGAGAGAGTGGGTGGGTGAGTGAGTGAGTTAAGAGTCAGTGAGTGAGTGAGAGGGTGGGTGAGAGTGAGTGAGAGGGTGGTTGAGTGAGTGAGAGGGTGGGTGAGTGAGTGAGAGGGTGGGTGAGAGTGAGTGGGTGGGTGAGTGAGTGAGAGGGTGGGTGAAAGTGAGTGAGTGGGTGGGTGAGTGAGAGGGTGGGTGAGAGTGAGTGAGTGGGTGGGTGAGTGAGTGGGTGAAATGCACCAGTAGAGGGTGAGAGGGAAAAAAAACTCTTGGCGGTACTTCCTTGCAGGCTGACTAGCACAGTGTTTCCCCTACCATTATCTTGGCCGGGCGGGACAAGAGGGAAAATAAATAATTTTAATGAAAAAAAATAATAATTTATATTATTCTTTTTTTAAAATATATATAATCTTTTTTAATTTTTTTTAATGTAGCTGCAATATTTCCCTTACCGCAGAATGCGGGAATGATCAAAATAGCATCTGGAAAAACCCTTGCCAAAACAGCTTCGGTTTCCCGTTAGGCCTAATTAAAATTTTCAATGGCAGCGCTGATATTATGAGGGTGTAATTATAGTTTCCGCCTCTACGCAAAATGGCGCACTTTCACCGCCCGGCCTGAAAAAAAATCTAGGGGAAACACTGTAGCTGATGACAGAGTTACGGATTACCGAGATGCATTTCACAAAAAAATGTGTAAACTAAGTCTTAAAACAATAATCATAATTAAGAATCACGATTCATTAGATTTAATGCATTTATATTGATTATTGGTGAAGCCAAAGCGATTCATTCTATGTATTTATTTTAGCAGATCGATTTAGTTGCATCGGTAGGACTGACCATCGATTCATCGATGAATCGCATGAATCGTTACACTCCTAGTTACCACACACCAGGAGAATCCTGTTTGAGTAGAGTTACCACAAATCAGTAGAATCCTGTTTGAGTAGAGTTACCACACATCAGGAGAATCCTGTTTGAGTAGAGTTACCACACATCAGGAGAATCTTGTTTGAGTAGAGTTACCACACATCAGGAGAATCTTGTTTGAGTAGAGTTACCACACATCAGGAGAATCCTGTTTGAGTAGACTTACCACACATCAGTAGAATCCTGTTTGAGTAGAGTTACCACACATCAGTAGAATCCTGTTTTAGTAGAGTTAACGCACATCAGGAGAATCCTGTTTTAGTAGAGTTACCACACATCAGGAGAATCCTGTGTTCAGTAGAGTTACCACACATCAGGAGAATCCTGTGTTCAGTAGAGTTACCACACATCAGGAGAATCCTGTGTTCAGTAGAGTTACCATACATCAGGAGAATCCTGTGTTCAGTAGAGTTACCACACATCAGGAGAATCCTGTGTTCAGTAGAGTTACCACACATCAGGAGAATCCTGTGTTCAGTAGAGTTACCACACATCAGGAGAATCCTGTGTTCAGTAGAGTTACCACACATCAGGAGAATCCTGTGTTCAGTAGAGTTACCACACCAGGAGAATCATGTGTTCAGTAGACGTACCACACATCAGGAGAATCCTGTGTTCAGTAGAGTTACCACACACCAGGAGAATCCTGTTTAAATAGAGTCACCACACATCAGGAGAATCCAGTTTGAGTAGACTTACCACACATCAGGAGAATCCTGTTTGAGTAGAGTTACCGCACATCAGTAGAATCCTGTTTGAGTAGACTTACCACACATCAGGAGAATCTTGTTTGAGTAGAGTTACCACACATCAGGAGAATCTTGTTTGAGTAGAGTTACCACACATCAGGAGAATCCTGTTTGAGTAGACTTACCACACATCAGGAGAATCCTGTTTGAGTAGACTTACCACACATCAGGAGAATCTTGTTTGAGTAGAGTTACCACACATCAGGAGAATCTTGTTTGAGTAGAGTTACCACACATCAGGAGAATCCTGTTTAAGTAGAGTTACCACACATCAGGCGAATCCTGTTTGAGTAGTTACCACACATCAGTAGAATCCTGTTTGAGTAGAGTTACCACACATCAGTAGAATCCTGTTTGAGTAGACTTCGCACATCAGTAGAATCCTGTTTGAGTAGAGTTACCACTAGGGGTGTGAATCTTTGGCTTCACAGCGATTCGATTCGATTAACGATTCAGTAGTTGGCGATTCGATTCAAGGACACTTTTTTTTTTTTGGAACGATTCGATTCGATTCTGTAAACCACGATTCGATTCAGTAACTTTTAACCAAAATTCTATATCCATGAAATAAACATGCAATAATGCGAGTGAGACTATCTGTATTCTTCTGAAAGGTGAAAAAATAAACAGACAACAGAATTACTTATTAAACACATTTATTCTATAAAAAAAGTAGTCCTGCATAATATTTTATGCTGAATACAAAAATGTAATTAAACATGGCTCAGTTATTTTGAACATTTTTCAATAGGCTACATGCTGGCAGGGGAGAGAGTGGGTGGGTGAGTGAGTGAGTTAAGAGTCAGTGAGTGAGTGAGAGGGTGGGTGAGAGTGAGTGAGAGGGTGGTTGAGTGAGTGAGAGGGTGGGTGAGTGAGTGAGAGGGTGGGTGAGAGTGAGTGGGTGGGTGAGTGAGAGGGTGGGTGAAAGTGAGTGAGTGGGTGGGTGAGTGAGAGGGTGGGTGAGAGTGAGTGAGTGGGTGGGTGAGTGAGTGGGTGAAATGCACCAGTAGAGGGTGAGGGGGAAAAAAACTCTTGGCGGTACTTCCTTGCAGGCTGACTAGCACAGTGTTTCCCCTACCATTATCTTGGCCGGGCGGGACAAGAGGGAAAATAAATAATTTTAATGAAAAAAAATAATAATTTATATTATTCTTTTTTTTAAATATATATAATCTTTTTTAATTTTTTTTTATGTAGCTGCAATATTTCCCTTACCGCAGAATGCGGGAATGATCAAAATAGCATCTGGAAAAACCCTTGCCAAAACAGCTTCGGTTTCCCGTTAGGCCTAATTAAAATTTTCAATGGCAGCGCTGATATTATGAGGGTGTAATTATAGTTTCCGCCTCTACGCAAAATGGCGCACTTTCACCGCCCGGCCTGAAAAAAAATCTAGGGGAAACACTGTAGCTGATGACAGAGTTACGGATTACCGAGATGCATTTCACAAAAAAATGTGTAAACTAAGTCTTAAAACAATAATCATAATTAAGAATCACGATTCATTAGATTTAATGCATTTATATTGATTATTGGTGAAGCCAAAGCGATTCATTCTATGTATTTATTTTAGCAGATCGATTTAGTTGCATCGGTAGGACTGACCATCGATTCATCGATGAATCGCATGAATCGTTACACTCCTAGTTACCACACACCAGGAGAATCCTGTTTGAGTAGAGTTACCACAAATCAGTAGAATCCTGTTTGAGTAGAGTTACCACACATCAGGAGAATCCTGTTTGAGTAGAGTTACCACACATCAGGATAATCTTGTTTGAGTAGAGTTACCACACATCAGGAGAATCCTGTTTTAGTAGAGTTAACACACATCAGGAGAATCCTGTTTTAGTAGAGTTACCACACATCAGGAGAATCCTGTTTTAGTAGAGTTAACACACATCAGGAGAATCATGTTTTAGTAGAGTTAACACACATCAGGAGAATCTTGTTTGAGTAGAGTTACCACACATCAGGAGAATCTTGTTTGAGTAGAGTTACCACACATCAGGAGAATCTTGTTTGAGTAGTTACCACACATCAGTAGAATCCTGTTTGAGTAGAGTTACCACACATCAGTAGAATCCTGTTTTAGTAGAGTTAACAAACATCAGGATAATCCTGTTTTAGTAGAGTTAACACACATCAGGAGAATCTTGTTTGAGTAGAGTTACCACACATCAGGAGAATCCTGTTTTAGTAGAGTTAACACACATCAGGAGAATCATGTTTTAATAGAGTCACCACACAGGAGAATCCTGTTTTAGTAGAGGTACCACACGACAGATTAAATATTCAACCACACCTTCATCACAGGAAACAATGTGTGTGGATCGCTATCTGGGGGAGGGGGGACAGTAACAGTGCTATTATGTGGGTCTCACGAGTTGTTGTGTTACAATCGCAATAATATCGATTTTCGGACGTCAATAGCTCTTCAACAGAACAAGCCAATGTGCTGAAAACAACAGCTCTAAATCAGAGGAGCTCAGAGAACGCAGCAAACGCTTCGTTTGATCTTTCATCGTTATTTTAATATTACGAAAAATCTCGTCAATAACTTCGAAATGACAAAGGTGACAAAATCCAGAACAACTGTATTATAATGTGGGGCATTTCAGCACCAGGGTACAACATTTAATTTATCCATTAGGCCTAATATTTATTTTTAAACGATATTTAGATGTTCGCAACGATAATTCTTCATTTTGAGGCTCGGACTGCTCAAGCCAACACGTAGGGACCGTCTAAAAAGTGCGTAATTGGTTCAGTTAAAATCTCAATCGCTTTTTTGTACGAACCATTTGTTTTAGGGTAAAGGAAATATCACAAGTGTGATTAAGACTAGAATTATTTGGCATTGGATTTTAGTCACTGGGTCATGTTACCTGGAAGCTATTGAAAAGAAAGTATAACTTTTCCATTAAAATATTTATTAAAAAATAACCATGCACAATGTGAAGATTACAAGAAGTGTGCCCGAAGTGAGATTAAGAGTACAATTATTTGGCATTGGATTTTAGTCACTGGGTCATGTGAACTGGAAGCTATTGAAAAGAAAGTATAACTTTTCCATTTTAATATTTATTAAAAAATAACCATGCAGAAAGTGAAAATTACAAGAAGTGTGCCCGAAGTGGGATTAAGAGTAGAATTTATTACTATTAGCATAATGTCATTGGATCATGTGACTTGGAGGCTATTGAAAATAATCCATTATTTTCCTATTAAAACAACAGAAATCTATTATTTTTCCATTAAAATATTTATTAAAAAATAAATATAAATAACGTGAAAATTCCAAGAAGTGTGCCCGAAGTGAGATTAAGAGTAGAATTATTTGGCATTGGATTTTAGTCACTGGGTCATGTGACCTGGAAGCTATTGAAAAGAAAGTATAACTTTTCCATTTTAATATTTATTAAAAAATAACCATGCACAAAGTGAAAATTACAAGAAGTGTGCCCGAAGTGGGATTAAGAGTAGAATGTATTACTATTAGCATAATGTCATTGGATCATGTGACTTGGAGGCTATTGAAAATAATCCATTATTTTCCTATTAAAACAACAGAAATCTATTATTTTTCCATTAAAATATTTATTAAAAAATAAATATAAACAACCTGAGAATTCCAAGAAGTGTGCCCGAAGTGAGATTAAGAGTAGAATTATTTGGCATTGGATTTTAGTCACTGGGTCATGTGACCTGGAAGCTATTGAAAAGAAAGTATAACTTTTCCATTAAAATATTTATTAAAAAATAACCATGCACAATGTGACAATTACAAGACATGTGCCCGAAGTGGGATTAAGAGTAGAATTTATTACTATTAGCATAATGTCATTGGATCATGTGACTTGGAAGCTATTGAAAAGAATCCATTATTTTCCTATTAAAACAACAGAAATCTATTATTTTTCCATTAAAATATTTATTAAAAAATAAATATAAAGAACGTGAAAATTCCAAGAAGTGTGCCCGAAGTGTGATTAAGAATAGAATTATTTGGCATTGGATATTAGTCACTGGGTCATGTGACCTGGAAGCTATTGAAAAGAAAGTATAACTTTTCCATTAAAATATTTATTAAAAAATAACCATGCACAATGTGAAAATTACAAGACGTGTGCCCGAAGTGGGATTAAGAGTAGAATTTATGACTATTAGCATAATGTCATTGGATCATGTGACTTGGAAGCTATTGAAAAGAATCCATTATTTTCCTATTAAAACAACAGAAATCTATTATTTTTCCATTAAAATATTTATTAAAAAATAAATATAAACAACCTGAAAATTCCAAGAAGTGTTCCCGAAGTGAGATTAAGAGTAGAATTATTTGGCATTGGATTTTAGTCACTGTGTCATGTGACCTGGAAGCTATTGAAAAGAAAGGATAACTTTTCCATTAAAATATTTATTAAAAAATAACCATGCACAATGTGAAAATTACAAGAAGTGTGCCCGAAGTGTGATTAAGAGTAGAATTTATTCCTATTAGCATAATGTCATTGGATCATGTGACTTGGAAGCTATTGAAAAGAATCCATTATTTTCCTATTAAAACAACAGAAATCTATTATTTTTCCATTAAAATATTTATTAAAAAATAAACACGCACAAAGTGAAAATTACAAGAAGTGTGCCCAAAGTGTGATTAAGAGTAGAATTATGTGCCATTGGAGTTGAGTCACTGGGTCATGTGACCTGGAATCTATTGAAAATAAAGTATAACTTTTCCATTAAAATATTTATTAAAAAATAACCATGCACAATGTGAAAATTACAAGATGTGTGCCCGAAGTGGGATTAAGCGTAGAATTTATTACTATCAGCATAATGTCATTGGATCATGTGACTTGGAAGCTATTGAAAAGAATCCATTATTTTCCTATTAAAACAACAGAAATCTATTATTTTTCCATTAAAACATTTATTCAAAAATAAATATAAACAAAGTGAAAATTACAAGAAGCGTGCCCGAAGTGTGATTAAGAGTAGAATTATGTGGCATTGGATTTGACTCACTGGGTTATGTGACCTGGAATCTACTGAAAAGAAAGTATAACTTTTCCATTAAAATATTAATTAAAGAATAAATATACACAAAGTGAAAATTACAAGACGTGTGCCCTAAGTGGGATTAAGAGTAGCATTTATTACTATCACTGTTATGTCATTGGATCATGTGACTTGGAATCCATTGAAAAGAATCCATTATTTTCCTGTTAAAACAATAGACATCTATAATTTTTCCATTATAATATAATTATAATTTCCATGAATATTTATAAAAAAATAAATATGCACATAGTGAAAATGACAAGAGGTGTGCCCTATGAGGGATTATAAGTTAAATTATTATCCATGTGTCCTGGAAGCTATTGAAAACAAGTCTCCTATTTTTCTATTATTTTCCACAGATTAAGATTAAGATAAAGAGTTATGTAAAGAGATCAAAATATGTATCGTCATGGGTTGTCGTCAACTTGAACCCTTTTCGACTCCACCATTTTTCTCAGCATTCAGGAATAAATAGTTGTAGATAAACTGAAATTGAACGAGATTGCAATGGAATTCATTGCTCATGCTTTTTGGTTCTCAATACATACCTTAATAGACTGCGGTAAAGTTAACTGATATACACATTATAACCTAAGAAACATTTATCTCTAATCTAAGATCTATTGATATGGTAACAGCAGTTAATTCCTAATAATTCCTATTGTGGAAATCTGAAAAAGAGAGTTCCCTGATCAATATGCAATTGGTTTTCAGCATGTTCGTGCTGTCATATCAGAACTATTGACCTTTTTCTGTATAGGTGTAATATCACAAAAAAAACTTTATAAAAATTAAATGAACCCAAATTAACGCGAAACTAAAGCTTGTGCCCGTAACTCCATATCTCCTTTACCCTAAAACAAATGGTTCGTACAAAAAAGCGATTGACATTTTAACTGAAACAATTACGCACTTTTTAGACGGTCCCTACTTGTTGGCTTGAGCAGTCCGAGCCTCAAAATGAAGAATAATCGTTAAATAAAGCGAACACATAAATATTGTTTAAAAATAAATCTTAGGCCTAATGGATAAATTAAATGTTGTGCCCTGGTGCTGAAAGGCCCCACATTATAACACAGTTGTTCTGGATTGTATCACCTTTGTAATTTCGAAGTTATTGACGAGATTTTCCGTAATATTAAAATAACGATGAAAGATCAAACGAAGCGTTTGCTGCGTTCTCTGAGCTCCTTTGATTTAGAGCTGTTATTTTCAGCTCATTGGCTTGTTCTGTTGAAGAGCTATTGACGTCCGAAAATCGAATATCGAATATAAAACTAACTTTACCGCAGTTTTTCATCCCCAGTGAACAACAGTCGTCCATGGATGGCTAAATTATGTTGGAAACGCGTCTTGGAGGCCTTTTCAACGGCATGTTGTGGCATTTCGCGCACTGGGTCAGATTACACCAAACTGTTTATTTTATAGCCTATGTCACGTTTTCGGTCAGGATGTTCGCCAAATTCAATAAACCTGTGATCTGCGTTAGGTTACCTGATCCTGAGGTAAAAGGTAACTAGCTAAGCAAACGTTACTTTACCCACGGTTTACCAATCATATGAAATGTAAGTAAATTTTACATGAACCTAATCGTTATATTACTATATTATGACTATACCATTAACCTAATCGATATCCAAAGACAACGTCTAATCTGGCTCGTCACTGGTGATTATTGATGTTGACTTTTGTAGGTAATCCATTGTGTTTGATTTTGGGTGTCTCTTTTAAAATGTAATCAATACTCATACCCTCAATGTTATAATCTATAAAATCTGACTTCAACTTCACTGCTTTTTGAAGAAATGTTTTTAAAAAAGGAAGTGTAGGCTACCACCATCTGAAAATGGGCTAAATTCTTAGTTTTTTTTTAAATTTCTAATCCGGGACCCTGGCCAGACTTTCAGTTATCCTCCTCAGTTTTCTATAACACGGTTTGCGTTTCCGCATTTGTTTAAAACTTATTCGCTACTGCGTCTTAACACAGTTGCGATAGTCAGGCGCCGTTGAAAAGAAATTAGCGCGTGACAGCGGGATGGCCGAGCAACAGGATGCATCGCTCCTTGAACGGGGGGCTGACAGTCAGAGCAGTGTCGTTAATGAGGCAAACACAAGGTGAGGGGATTCTGCATTATTCATCTTTTTTACACAATACGTTGTAGGCCTATGAGGAAAAACTTGTTGTTTTCTCGTTTTTCCATAACATGCATGACAGTCTTGTATTGCACAGTATTACTTTTATTAAAATGTAGGCTAGTCATATTTGCAATCAAACTCTAAAGTATAGGGTTGTGTTTTATACGTAACCACTATACAATTGTTTCCTTATTAATTCAAATAGTTCAAAACGTTTAGGCTAATTTCAACAATTATTCCCTGAATTAGCCAATTTAATATCCACACCAAAAGCAAACAAACAAATATATAGGCCTATAAAATAGCTTTGGGAGTTTGACTGAGTAGATAGCAGATATGTGTGAACAGTTTATTTATGTGTTATTTATTTTGTACATAGTTGTGGAGAATGTTTTGCTGTGCACATAGGCGGAAATCCCGGGGGGGGGGGGGGGGGGGGGGGGGGGGGGGACACGACAAAATGAAAAATATATATCACTGTAAACATAACAATGTAATTTTAATAATATTAATAATACGGAATGAAAGCACTTGTGCTGATTATAGACACGTAATATCGCGTTTTTAAGTTTCAAAAGATTTCGACCCCCTTCCCTTGGCCTCACAATGGTTTGATCAACGGTTCGATATTTTGACCTATGATTGGTGTTTGTGCACATCTATCACTTAAATTGTTCAAAGGAATCTTACTCTACCTTCTAATTACCAAAACAACATTATTTTGCATTTTGTTTGTTATGAAAACTATTTAAATAAATATAACTGCTCCCAAAGGTTTTCTTCTGGTACAGACAAGCGACGATCCAACTGATGTTTGACAAACTATTTATTGTCTTCTTTAGTAAGCAAGCACCGTGGAAAACGTGTGCACCTTCTGACCAGAAATTTAGGAGTTGTTACGATCTCTTTACATTTAAAACTTATATTCTTCAAGTTCTTCTTTCAAAACACTTTTCTCCATGCGCAGCTCTCAATGGTTCTGGAAACTTCCTCTTCAATTAGCTAGCTTGATCACATGACCACAGTATGTTCTCTATTCAAAGTAATTCACTGGATTGAACAGTAGGTGTCATAATTACCTAAAACAATTAAAACCAAGAGTAATATTTGCAGAATACCATTTACAATACAATTGCACAACACCTATTACCATAAAACACTATTTTCTCTGGAAAGGTATTTTAGAATATTAGGAAAGTAGAACATTTCCTGAGACCGCTACACTGCCACCAAAATTACAATGATTTGTGTTAACCATATTTGAATAGAATTGAATAATCATGTAATTTTCCCATAAACTGCCAATTAACCTTTACATAATCAACACCTTATTCTAAATGTTTCGACATCTGTTTCTGGTAGTTTAAGATTTACTCTCCACTAATACCACTAATTTCTGAACTGGACGCTCAAGAAAGGATGGTTGCGTCAAGCGTTTACCTTTCTTTCCTAAATTAATTTGTCCTATTTGAAGTTTAACCTTTCTCACTAGACCATCATCATCTTCACTTGTCTCAACAATTCTGGCCAGTTTCCACTCATTTCTGGGAATATTGTCATCCTTGACAATCACTACATCCCCAATTTGTACATTCCTTCTGGGCGCATGCCACTGTTGTCTGAGGCTTACGTTGGCCAGGTACTCTTTGCGCCATCTGCTCCAGAATTGTTCTGTCAGGTATTGCACTCTCCGCCACCTCTTCCTGGCATACAAATCTTCTCTGACAAATTTGCCAGGAGGCGGGAGGGGCACGGAGGTCTTCATAGTGAGTAAGTGATTAGGTGTTAAAGGTTCAACACTCTTGGGGTCGTTGATTGTATCCGTGGTGAGAGGACGACTGTTCACAATCGACATGGCCTCATAGAAAAATGTCCTCAATGACGTGTCATCTAGTCTTCCTGTAGCTTGTGCCAGGACAGAGCTCATCACGCTCCTGACTGTCCGTATTAGCGCTCCCAAACGCCTCCCATGTGGCTTGCTTCAGGAACATTCATAAGGAAGTCACATTGTTTCCTTGCAAGATAGGTTGCAATCCTTTCTTTGTCTAGTTCCATTAGACCTTTCCCTAACTCATTCTTCGCCCCGACGAAATTCTTACCTCGGTCACATCTGATCTGTCTTACCGCTCCTCTAATTGCTATGAAGCATCTTAAAGCATTCAGAAAGGCATCCCTTGTGAGATCCTCCAACATTTCTATGTGGACGGCTCTGGAGCTTAAACATGTGAACAACAGACCATATCTCTTGAATTCTTTCCGACCTTGTTTCGTGTAGAAGGGTCCGAAACAGTCAATTCCGGTATATGAGAATGGGGGCGAGGGATCTACTCTGTCAACAGGCAGGTCTGCCATACGTTGTTCTTCGATCGGTCTACGCACCCTTCTGCAAGTGACACAATCCTTGATGTGCTTGGCCACTACCTTGCTGGCACCTATTATCCAATATCCGCTGGCCCTGAGCTCGTTCAACGTTTGGCCACGGCCTTGGTGCTGAGTTTTCTTATGACAGTCATCAATTATCAGTTGTGTGACAATACCTTCCCTAGGAAGGATTATAGGATGCTTCAACTCAAGGGATGCGGAAGACTTTCTCAACCGCCCTCCGACCCTGAGCAGTCCATTTTCAAGGATAGGATCAAGTTGGTATATCTTGTTCGTTTGCGGTAGTTTAGCAGATTTTTGACTAAACCATTTCAGCTCTTCCTCAAAGGCTTCTCTCTGTGCTGCTTTGATGAGTGCAAGAGCAGCTATTCTTCTGTCCTCCACACTAATGGGTCCTGACCGGTCTCTGTTAGCCAGTCTTTGAATCCGAGCAATAATGTTGAGGGCTGTATTCCAATCTGGGAATCTTGACAACCTTTCGAGGAAGTTTTCTCTTACAAAGGCATCTGTTCTCAGGACTTTTACCTCTGGGTCACCTACAAGAAGCTCTGGGGATCTTTGGTTTGCGTCAATCTCTCGTTCCCATAGGAACTTAGGACCTGTGAGCCAATTTGACTCAACCAGGTCTGCCACCTTAAGACCCCTAGATGCATGGTCTGCTGGATTTTGACCTGTCTCAACGTAGAACCATTAGCTTGGGTCTGTAGTATCTCTTATTCTCTGGACTCGATTAGCGACAAACACATGAAAGTGTCGGGCTTCGTTCTTGATATATCCGAGCACTACCTGTGAATCTGTCCAGAAGAATTCCTGATCTATTTTCAGTTCGAGCACTTCTCTAAGAAGGTTGCTAACTGCAGCAGAGACTGTAGCTGCAGTGAGCTCAAGGCGTGGTATGGTCACAACACTGGTGGGTGCCACTCTGGCCTTACCCATGACCAGTGCACAATGCACTTGTTCATCAGCAACAATCCTGATATATGAACATTGCCCATAACCGTTGTTGCTCGCATCCGAAAAATGATGCAGTTCGATTTTTTGGACTGTGCCAAGGTTCTCAGGAATGAAGCATCTTGGTATTTTGATTTTTTGAAGATTCTCCAAGTCACGGAGCCATGCTTCCCACATTGGCTCTAGTTCAGCGGGGAGAGGATCATCCCATCCAACACCTTGCTTGCACATCTCTTGTAGCACTCTCTTCCCAGTCAAGATGTAGGGAGATAGAAATCCTAATGGGTCGTACACACTCGCGACTGTTGATAGGATTCCTCGCCGTGTGGCTGCCTTTCCATTAAGGACGACATTGTATGAGAACGCATCCGTCTCTACGTTCCACTTGACTCCCAGTACACTCTGCATTGGAAGCTCATTGTAGTTCAGATCTACATCTTTCACTACACTGGCACGTTCACTCTCTGGGATCGCATCCGAGACTTCTCTGCTGTTAGACACGAATTTGTGTAAACGCAGTTTTCCCTTCGCACAGATTTCTTGTGCTTCATTGATCAGCTGGATGGCTTTCTTGACTGTATCAACGCTGATAAGTCCGTCATCCACGTAGAAATGTTTTTGAACGAAGTTCGCTGCCACTGGGTAGTCCTTTTCATATTCACAGGCGAGATATTTCATGCCATAATTAGCACATCCTGGAGATGATGCTGCTCCGAAAATATGTACTCGCATGCGATATTCCTTGGGCTCCCCATCTGTGTTCCCATTTTCCCACCACAGGAACCTCATGAAGTCCCGATCTTCTGGGCGGACATGGAAGCGGTGAAACATCTTCTCCACATCACAAGTAATTGCGATGTGATGCTCACGAAATCTACACAACACCCCAGTCAGAGTATTAGTTAGATCGGGTCCTGTGAGTAGGTGATCATTGAGAGAGGTGCCTTCGAATTTGGCTGAGCAGTCAAATACGACTCTGATTTTTTCGGGCTTCCTCGGATGGTACACCCCATGGTGTGGAATGTACCATGTGTTGCCCTCCTTTGGTGAGACATCTACTTCTTCGGCATCACCATCTTTAAACACGCCGTCCATGAATTTCACGTAATCCTCTTTGTACTTGGGACTTTTCTCCAGCTTTCTTTTTAGATGCTTCGATCGGACTATAGCAAGCTGCTTGTTGTCCGGAAGCTGAGGACGCTCTCTGAAGGGTAGGGGCATCTCCAGATGTCCTTCCTCATTATGCTGAATTTTCCCATTCAAGAGCTGTAGAAACTGAATATCCTCCTGGGATATGTTCTTTTCTCTGGGGTTTGTGTCCAGAAAATCCATTTCCAGTGCCTTAATCACAGAGGCAAGTGTGATAGGCGGAGGTTCCTTCACTGAGACACGATGGCAGAACCCTGTCACATCCTTTGAGCTAGTCTGAGGTATTATGGATCCCACTATACTCCAGCCTAAATCAGTCTTGACTGCATATGGATCATAATCTTCCCCTGATATCACTTGGTTTGGTTTTAGGGCTCTTGCGCAGTCATAACCAACGAGGAGTCCTACAGGACAGTTCAGTAGACCTGGGATCTCTTCTGCTATGCTGAGAAGGTGGGCCCACCCTTTCACTGTTTCACATGTGGGAATACTCTTTTGTTCCAGTGGGATGTATTGTCGAGTGTATGCGGGTGGTAGCTCGATGCACTCTTCTGAAAGGTACCCTCTGACTCTTAGTCCTACCACTCTTTGACAGTTCACTATTGAACCCCTGTCAGTCATTGTTGACAACTTCAATTTGACAGGTTCTGTGTCTGCTCTAAGTTTCTCACAAACATCTTGGTCAATAAATGTATTACGGCTCTGTGTGTCCAGTAACGTATAGACCAAGGTTTCTGGGCTGTTTGTTGCTGCACAAGAGAGCCACACCGGAACGATCATTGAAGTGCGATCACTGTTGTCCACTCTCACGCTGCAATTGGAAGCACTTTCCTCTGGTGGAGGGGCTTCTGGTCTCTCTCCCTGAGGACGTTCTTCATGGAGCGGAGTGGGGTGGCTCCGCCTGCAGATGTTGCAAGTGGCCCTTTTTCTACAGTCTTTGGAGACATGGCCGACTCTGAGGCAACCAAAGCACATATTGTTGTCGAAGACAAATTTTTTCCTTTCTTCCAGAGACATTGCTGCAAATGTGTCACATTTATATATAAAGTGCCTTTGTTGACAGCAGGTACACTCTATTTGCCGTTTGTTTTGAGTGGCAGAAGGGCTGGTTTTGGAAGCCTTGTCCCTTTCTGATGCACTCGAGTCCCTTGCAGTGGGTTTTGTTTTTTGAGACACCTCCGTTGAGGTCACCAGGGTGTTGGCTTTGAGACGCTTCTGTTCCCTTCCACGTTTTTCATCTGCACGTTTTAGTGCATGAAGGGAGGAAACCGGATTGCATGCTATGCGCGCCTCCTCTGCCACGTAGTCCGAAAATGCCTCGAAACCTGGATATGGCTTCCCTTGATCCAGTGCTTTAGTCACGTACCGATTCCAGCGGTTTGTTACCCAGTCAGGAAGTTTCTGTAATAACCTTTGATTTTCCTCACAGTCGTCTAAAACCTTTAGACCTTGCACATGGGGCATTGCATTCTTGCAGGAGATGAGGAAATCACTAAACTCCCTTAGTTTCAGAGATTCTCTTGGGCCAATCTTTGGCCAGCTGCTCAGTTTTCCCCGGAATGCTCTTTGGACTATGAAGGAGTGGCCATAGCGTTTGTTCAGAGCATCCCAAGCCTGGGTGTACGCTTCCTCATCACTCCTATAAAATGTTCCTTCTAACACACAAAGTGCTTCTCCACCTATATATTTTTTTCAAATAGTACAGCCTATGTGCTGGGTTTGTACAGTTTGTTTCGATTAAAGCCTTGAAGCAAGTGCTCCATTCAGTGAATTTAAGTGGGTCTCCTGTGAACATGAAAGGCTCTGGTGCTGGAAGTCTAGTCATTGCCAGGGATTCTTTTAATGCTTGAACCAGCGAGGCTTCCTTCTCTCTTGGCTCTAGTTTACTTTCAGCGCGAGGAGGGACTGAAGCGCTTTGGGGAACTTGGGTGCATGGAGTGGTGTTATGCTGTATCGGAAGCTGATTTAGAGGCTGAGTGATTATTACTCCAGTATCTCCTATTTCAGCATTCAATTTTGATTCCTCTTCAGCATACACATTGTATTCAGCCTCCATGGCTTCAAGGTCCCTTTGATCTTCCAGCATTTTTAACCTCTCTTGCTGGGCTTGCACCTTCCTCTGGTTAGAGATTTCTCTTCCCCTTTTTATTTCAACATGTTTTGATGCCAAACGTGCCGCCACTTCCGCCTTCCTGACTGTCACTTGACTTCCAAGCTGACTACCCTGTCCAGCTCTCGACACAGTTGATCCATAAATTGACCGGGCGTCTTCTCTTCGGAGTAACTGGAGGAGCGTTTCTTTCTCCGCCACTGCATCAAACTCCTTGATACCAGCTTCAGAGTAACGCCTATTCAGGACTGCAGTTATTTCAGTAGTAACTGAGGTGCAGCTATCCATTTTCCTTCTTATATCTTGAAGTGGGGTAGTCATTACACGTAGACTCTCATATACTTGTTTTAGTTCTGACTCATATTTTTCTACAGCCTCGATCATGTCACTTAACTCAGTTTTAGAGCATTCTTCCTTAAGTTTAGATCTGATGAATTGAACCTCTGCTTTAAAGTTTACATATGTAACCATAAACTTTCTTTCCTTTCTTGCTATTTCTTCCTTTTTGAACTCAAGCATTTTTTCTGTTGGGCGTTTCATCCTTAATGATCGCCTCACCTCTTGTTCAACTTTAGATAATGGCTCTAGGAGCCCTACTCTTTGGATTTCAAGCTCTGCATAAATCTCACCTATGCGTTCTTCTATTTTTTGTCTTTCTGAATTTTCCATTTCAGTTTCTAACTTCTCTTCTAATTGTGCCTTCTCATCTTCTAGGGATTGCTTGCTCTAGTGCACAAGGTTCTGATGTACTTTGGTCCATAATTGCTCAACCACTTTGAAACCACACTATTGAAATATTGAAATATTAAAGATGAAAGGCAAACTATAGAATCACCATGGAAATACACACTATCAATTATTAAACAAATTACACATTTCCCATCAACTTACAAAATTATCAACATACAATTTTCGTTTTCTGCAAGACATCAACCAAGAAATATGCTATGGTTCCAAACTTAGAAGATACGTCTGACCTGGTATCCCAAAGGTAACCTTTTGTTACTGAATTGTCCAAAGCATCACAACGTTGCCACCTTGTGGCTATCCTTGGCAACCGCAGCACCGTCTTGTCTTCTTTAGTAAGCAAGCACCGTAAAAAACGTGTGCACCTTCTGACCAGAAATTTAGGAGTTGTTACGATCTCTTTACATTCAAAACTTATATTCTTCAAGTTCTTCTTTCAAAACACTTTTCTCCATGCGCAGCTCTCAATGGTTCTGGAAACTTCCTCTTCAATTAGCTAGCTTGATCACATGACCACAGTATGTTCTCTATTCAAAGGACTTCACTGGATTGAACAGTAGGTGTCATAATTACCCAGAACAATTAAAACCAAAAGTAATATTTGCAGAATACCATTTACAATACAATTGCACAACACCTATTACCATAAAACACTATTTTCTCTGGAAAGGTATTTTAGAATATTAGGAAAGTAGAACATTTCCTGAGACCGCTACAATAAATGCAAAAACAGTAAGACGCTATTACACATGTGCATTGAAAGTAGGGCACAATAAACACAGTGCGTAGTTGAACATTTCAAAACAAAAGAGACACTCATAAAATAGAACATAATATTGCGTCATAACAAAGAAAAATAAATAAATGCATAAAAAAATAAATGAGCAAAACTGAAGTATCAGAACAATTAAACTGACCAACAATTAAACTTGTTTTTAAATTATTATTAATGTTATTTTCTTATAGTGGTTTTATTCATTTTTGGCCTAAAAATCATTCTCTGTGATTACAGTTCCACCAAGACCACAAGCACTTGTCTTGTGTTCATTTACAAAACAAATCGGCTCTTCAGATATGCGAGCCGGCTCCCAACGTTCACCTAAAAGAGCCGGCTCAAAGAGCCGACTCGTTCGCGAACGACACACCACTAGTGCTTGTGTGAGAAGGAATCTGACAGAGTCTGTCGTTGGTGGCTGACCTCGAGTAAGTAGTTAGTTCAAACAAAGGATATGTTAGACATTTCTATACTTCAAACACATTTATAATCGTCACCAGTCTTCATTTTCGCTTTTTTGAATTACAGGTCACTCTTTTTGTTAGCTAGCGGTTAGCTGATGTTTGCTAGCTAGCTACAGTAACATCAACCAGTGTTTGAAGCTGTTTGAATTAGAGTCAATGAGAGAAGCTAGCAATGCAATGTAATGTTCCTTAGCTGGCAAGGTAACAGAGCGTTCGTGTCTACCGTCTGAAAGGCACTCAATGCACGTAGCTAACGTGGAAGTTAATCCAGTCAATCGCACCATAGCGATTTAGTTTTATGTTGGCAGGGTTCACACACACAATAGCTGAATTTGCAGAGCTAGCGAGCAAAACGATGGAGCAAACTAAAGCAAACATTAGCTAGCGACCTAGCTAGCACCTATTCCATTTATGTGGCGTCGTCAAAGATGAAATCTTTGCTATCGTCAGTTTATTCCAAGATCAGCATGCAGTTGTAGTGCTTCGAAGTCCCTGTGATAAGTTTAGCGATAAACTGATCTCCAAACTGAACAGAACTACACTCTTCTACAATTGTCTTAAATATTTTTAATGGTCTCATTGCAAAAGCTAAATTGTCGCGAGGGGACTTTGAAGCACCTGTGTGCCGATCTTGGAGTAAACTGACCATAGCAAAGATTATAGCAAACACCACAGAAACGGAATTGGTGCTCGCTAGCTCTGCAAATTCAGATATTGTGGAAAGCCAGCCAATATAAAATGAAAAACATAAACTATATTAAAATGGGAGGAAGTCACGTGGCCAAGACCAAGATGGCAGCTTAGCAAAGAGGCTCCAAACAACCGTGCACGATTTAATATAAAATCCCTAATATATACTTGTAAAAATAGAACCTCGGCGGTGAAATGTCAATGTCAAAGCAGACTGCACCCAAGCAGTGTGAAATTTTTACATGAGGACGCAAGACTGGTGGTACTACAACAACTTCGCCAAATCCATCGAATGACACAGTAGCTAACGCTAGCACTAGCAACATGGCTAACATAGCTGAAGTTCTAGGCGAACTGAAATCACTCCGGGCAGAGTTTGGAATAAAGTTGGACAACATTGACACCCGTCTGACTGACATGGCAAACTCAATGGCTGCATTGGAAAGCAAAGTGACAGACGTATGACGAGATGTCTCTTCCAATGCAATGCGAATCGAAGAAGCTGAAGGTCGAGTGCACGAGGCAGAAAAGACACTTCAAAAAACAAAAGCTGCTCTAGACTCGGCCGCCAAGCGAATCGCTTACCTTGAATCCAAGACAGACGACCTGGAGAACCGGGGCAGACGAAAGAATCTTCGGCTCTTTGGCATACGAGAGGGGGCCGAGGGCCGACAAACACTCTTCGACTTCGTCAATGACATGCTACCACGGTGGCTGGGGCCGGATCCTGATAGATCCTTCACCTTGGAGCGGGTTCATCGTACACTAGCGTCGGCCAAGCCCAACCAAAACAGAGCCATTCTCATTCGCTTTCTAAAGTTCCGGGAGAAGGAGCTTGTCTATCGTGAATCCAGGTGGCGAGACATCACACACGACGGGGTCAAGATAACATTCGCGCAGGACCTCTCGGCAGAGACTGTTCGGATCCGACGGGGATTTAACCCAGTCACCAAGCTGTTTGTCGACATCAACGCCTTCCGTGGGTTCCAACACAACCCTTGCAAGCTTAGGGTGCTACACAACGGCAAGATCCATCTTTTCTCAACGCCGCAGGAAGCTGAACAGTTCTACAAAAGCATCCCACAGTGACAGTCAACATAATTTCCACTGGTATGGGATCCGTGGATGATAACGCGCTTCTGAGGATTGTTTACACAGCCACAACAAACTTGGGACTCCTCGTACCAGCTGATCAGCCGGGGGCAACAGATGCGCAGAGGAGTCCAAATAGTTCGAAATAGACTTTTGTTGTGGTGAGTTAAGTTAGGCTATAGCCTATATTTAGTTCATATATAGCCCTATATTTTTTTCTTTTATTCTTTTTGAAATATGCCTATTGAAATACCATTGTGTTCAGTGCGCGTTGATGGGGCTTATTTTATTTTTATTTACATATTTAGCAATGGATGTTAATGTTTATTAAACCAGTAGATATTGTTTTAACATAGATTGTATTGTTTTATAAAAAGGGAGAAATTACTATACCAAGTTGAAAGTGTATGGTTGAAGGGGACAGGTTTGTTGAAGCCTTGGGTTAAGTTACACTGGCTAGTTGCTCCTCAAATATTGTGGCTCAGCGTCCCTCAAAAGTTCTACTTAAGGGGAAGGGTAGGCATTTCAGTTGGGGAAATGCTAGGGCTGAGCGTGGGATTGTTCAAATCATTGTGTGTGTGTGTGTGTGTGGGGGGGGGGGGGGGGGGGGGGGTCTGTATACGTGTGTGGCGGGGAGAGGGTCTGTGTGTGTACACTTGCATCATTTTCTTTTCTTTTTTCTTTTTTTTTTGTCATTATTATTTTTTACAATTTCATAACTTTACACTATGCTAAGATAATCATTTATGGATAAAACTAAACAGAAACGTTGTTTGGATAGTAAAATTACAAGCTGGAATGTCAGGGGAATGAGAAAACTGGCCAAACTGAAACAAGTATTAAACAGGATAAAAGATCTTAAATCTAAAAGAGTCTTTCTACAGGAATCACATTTGATTGCTTCAGACATACATTATTTGAGTAAAAGATGGCCAGGTCAAATATTTCATGCTTGCTATAATACACGCAAGGGGTGTAGTTATCCTCATACACAAATCAATACCATTTCAAATCATAAAAACTACCCAAGATTCATCTGGAAGATATATTATTATTCAAGGTAATATTTTGTCACAAAAACTAAATCTTATAAATATCTATGGCCCTAATGAAGACAATCCATCATTTTTCGAAAGACTATTTCTAACCTTGTCTGCCCTGGAAGGACTTTATATTATAGGAGGAGATTTTAACTGTGCCCTCGACCCAGTGTTAGATAGATCCACTCAAATTGATACAACTCATGTACAAACCAGACAAACACTGATTAAGTATATGAAAGATCTAAGATTGATTGAAATTTGGAGAACGCAGAACCTGAACAAAAGGGAATACTCTTGTTATTCAAGCACATATAAGACTCATTCACGCATTGATTACTTTTTAATTTCTATGGAACTGGTGTCTAATGTCAAAATCTGCTGGTACGATAGTATAGTAATTAGTGACCATGCAACAGTATCTATGGAGATCTATTTAGGTAGATTTGAGCATTGCTCAAGATGGAGATTACAAGTTTATTTGTTACATACAAGCTGAAAGAACAATTAATTGTATAAAGTCATTATCTGGCAACTCAACTATGGACCCATTAGAGATAAATAATACTTTTAGACTTTTATAAATTGCTATATAAATCAGAATATACAGAAAATAAAACAGCTCAGAATACATTTCTTGAGCAGTTGCGCTTTCAGACTATATCAGATGATGAAAAAATAACATTAGACAGTCCATTAACAATAAACGATCTTTATGAAGCGATAGGGGATATTAATAGCAGTAAAGCACCCGGACCGGTTGGGTTACCAATCGAATTTCACAAAACATTTAAAAAACAACTTGTAAGGCCACTTCTTGACATGTATGAAGAATCGTTTATTGAAGGAACCCTCCCGGACTCATTAAGATTAGCTATAATAACCCTAATATTAAAACCAAACAAGCCCCCAACAGAATGCTCGTCTTACAGACCAAATAGTTTAATGGGATGTGACACAAAAATACTTTGTAAAGCGCTTTCTAGAAGATTAGATAAATATCTCCCTCAACTGATTATGGATGATCAACAGGGTTTTGTACAAAAAAGACAAGGTTATCACAATATTAGAAGGGTCTTGAATATATTATATGAAAGACATAATGCAAAAGACACAGCAATGTTATCAGTAGATGCATGTCAAGCATTCGATAGGATAGAATGGGGTTATCTTTTTGAAGTACTACCAAGATTCGGATTAGGAGAAACTTTTCTCAAATGGATTAAACTACTTTACACAAACCCAACTGCTGAGATCCTAACTGGTCTAACATCTCGAGACCCTTTAGTTTACAGCGATCAACCAGACAAGGTTGCCCTTTGTCTCCATTGCTATTCACACTAGCAATTGAACCTCTAGCAATGGCCGTAAGAGCACATACAGGGGTATCAGGTATTACAATTAGGGGGATAAATCATTGCATTTCTTTATATGAGGATGATATCATACAAACAAATTTAAAAGATAGTATTCCCAATCTGATGAAATTGGGGGGTTCTCAGGATATAAAATTAATAATTCCAAATCAGTATTAATGTTTCTCAATAAGGAAGAAGGACATAGTCCCATAGTAAATACCCCATTTATGACAACTACTGAAGGTTTTAGGTACTTAGGTATTAAAATCACTCCTGAACTCAGTGAAATAATCCCAGCAAATTATGACCCCCTGGTAGATGGGGTAACCGAAGCACTAAATCGCTGGTCCAATTTGCCTATATCTATGATTGGACGAATAAATATAATAAAAATGACTATCCTACCCAAATTTTTATAGTATTTTCAAACACTCCCACTGCCACTACCAAATACGTTTTACAACAAAATTAACAAGTTATTTGGTAAATTCATCTGGAATGATAGGAAAGCGAGGCTCAAGTTATTATATCTACCTTATGAGAGGGGGGGGGCTTCAACTTCCCAATCTTAGATGGTACTATATGGCTGCCCAACTGACCTCAGCTTCATACTATTTCTGCACAACAGCGCCCCCAGCCTGGGTAAGCATTGAACAAGATTCCGTTCCAGATCTACCATTGAATTTGTATTTATACTCTTCGGATATTAAGACATTGAAGAAACGTACAAAAAATCAATTTCTTAAAAACACAATTTCAGTCTGGTATGCTGCACACAACCATATAGGTGATATGCCTGTATTGTCTCAATTCACTCCTATTTGGGGTAATGAACAGTTTGCACCTGGTAAAAGAGATGGAGGATTTAAGTCGTGGAATATAAAGGGTATTCGAAAAATGATGGATCTGTACGTAGATGGAGTTTTGCTTTCTTTTGATCAGTTATGTTGGAGATATCAAATCCCTAAAAAACATTTCTTTAAATATTTACAGTTAAAAAACTATATGTCATCAAAATATAAACAGATAATGTGTATACCACCTCTATTAAAACTTGAGGAACTAACACTTGTAAATTTAGAAGGAAGGGGCCATGTATCTAAATATTACAGCGTATTGGTTGCATATAGTAGTGAATCAACACTAGATAAATTAAATGCTTGGAAAACGGATATACAAGAAGATATTGATGAGACAGATTGGAATGATGCTTGTTTGAAAGCGCAAACACAAACAATAAATACAATGTTTAAATTACTTCAGTATAAATGGTTAATGAGAATGTACATAACTCCTGTTAAACTTCATCATATGTCTGCTAATATTCCAGATGTTTGTGCTAAATGTTTAGACGAGAAAGGTACTTTATATCATTGTCTATGGGAATGTCCAAAGATCCAAGACTTCTGGAAGGATGTTATAAAATGTATGTCAGAGATGTTTAATATCAAAGTCCCTTTAGATGTCAAACTTTGTGTTCTTGGAATATATACAAATGACTTTATACAAACATCGAAACGGACTAAACTTATGGACTTTGGACTTCTTCAAGCCAGGAGAGCTATTGCACTATGTTGGAAGAGTATGGACGCTCCATCATTGAGAATGTGGATGAGGGAGCTCGCGGATTGTATTGGTCTGGAAAGACTTTGTTCAGCTCTGGGAGCCATACATGAACATCATGACAGCCGGAAAGGCAGGTTTTCCCTGAAAGGAAATTGTAAACATTGTAGATTTTTATTTTTATTTTTTTTATTTGTATTCTATTCGATATTGGTGCAAGCTGAGTGTGTGTGTGAATGCGTGTTTGTGTAATGGTTACATAATTCACATCAGTCTATATAAGAATCTGTATATTATGTACCGTGCTTGTTAATACTGTTTGTTTTTCTTTGTTTTTCTTTTTTTTTTTGGGCGGGGGGGTATTTATGTGTTTGTAACTGTCCGTTATGTTGGAGGGGAGGGAGGTGATTTGGGAGAAGGGGATGTTCTGAGGGAGGGGGGTTGGGGGGTAAAAAGCTTACAACATAACGTTTTGTTCTAATGTTTCTGATAAAACTGCGTGTTGTAAACACAAAATCAATAAATACATTGGAAAAAAAAAAAAAACTATATTAAAATAACAAAAGGTTGCAGCTTACGTTGTGTAAACGTAACTCATACAGCTGTCAACCCTTGTCACTGCAATCCGTTTCACATTTGCTAGCTGACTAGCTAGCTACCTGGTAGATCGAAGCCCATTATAGAATGATAGAAGATAATAGATGATAGAAGCCCATCTCCTACTGTAAATACCCTGCACACTGTATGTGTGTGTGTGTGTGTGTGTGTGTGTGTGTGTGTGTGTGTGTGTGTGTGTGTGTGTGTGTGTGTGTGTGTGTGTAGCCAGCCAGCCAGGTAGAACATGGCAGAAAAAATAAAAAAGACGGACATCAGAGCATTTTTCAATACACCAAAACGCAAAGTAAAAACCCTAGTAGCTTAATATCTCAGACTAGTTGATAAGATGTTCAGAAGTGAAATGCTAATGGAAATGTTTCATAATGATGTCATTAGGCAGAGCAGCCAACATATGGCACACAGACAGCAGAGCTGGGGACAGATAGGCAGAGACAGTGAGTCTCAGGTAAGTTTGTTGAGTTTTTGTTTGGCGACATTTTGAAAGGTTCTCTCTTTTTTAGACTTGTAAAATAGGGACATAATTGGACAATGCCATGGATACCCCCACTCTCAACTTAAACTGGTGACTGAACCAAGATTTGTTTAAGGCAATGGTATTGCTGTTGTGATTAATTGTGTAGTTTTGGGTATAGGGGTATGGCAAACACCTTATTTCTTTTCTAGGAGACAGACTGTGAGTCAGTGAGGGTGGTGAAAGGGAAAGAGCCAGGGAGAGAGACTTTAGATGACAGTGTCACAGTTCCTCAATATACATTTAACATATTACAACGTAGGCTATGTGTTACAGCACTACTTTTGGTGTCCCCCTCAGGAATTGTTCTTGATAAAATATCATGTAATTGTCCCCCCCAAAGTTGAAATCAGATTTTCTCCCCTGGCTGTGCAGTATATACCTGTCCTCTGACATAGATTTAAGGGATTTCTGAACAAACCCTTGCCTAGCAACAAGTGATGTCATCATTGTTATTCGGTCTCATTGGTGTTTGATCACAACCTAAATTTTAAAAAACTGAATCTTTTTAAAAAATATATAATAAAAGTTATAATAATTATAAGCAAATGTCTTTGATTTATTTATTTTTGTTTGGGATTTCCACTGCTATTCTTGCATGTGATTTATTTACAAGTTGAAGGGCATTGTTTTATTTCAGTATACAGATGTGACAGATGCCCTGGTCCAAAGAGTAAATAGTGGGTAAATTACACAATGGATGAAAATGATAATAAAAGTGTAGAGGTGGGAAATGCGAGATTCAGAAAGTAAAAGTCTTCCCCAGTCAATCACCTGGATTTGCTAATTAGCGCCTTTCTTCAGTCAGGAGGTAGAAGTAATTGGTGAAATCAGCTGGCTGAGTTAATGCGTGGAAGAAATTGCATCCCAAATACTCAAAAAATGTCTCCTCCTTTTTCCTCCGTGCCCAGGAAACCAGTAGGGAGCAGTAGGGAGCAGGGGGACCCTTATATGGTCATTGCGTCAGGGCTGGGTCTGGTTCCTCCACTAACGCATGAGATACTCCATACTGACGCGCTGTGCTACAAACTGTCATGGATTGGTACGGTAAAAACGACACAGTAACTTAACAAAGCGGCACATGAGGAGACATTAGACGAAGAAAATTCAATTCAATTTTATTTATATAGCGCTTTTCACAGACAACTGTCACAAAGACGCTTTACAGAACAGAAAGGTGAGGAAAGGGGAAATGGGAAATGCCAGCTCTAAGCCAGCTGTAAGCCCCCAGATAGCAGAGGTAAAAACTCTCTAGTAGGGAGAGAAAACCCTCATACTGTGGCAAGAAAAAACTCCCCGATGGGAAGAAATCTTGAGAGGAACCCGGCTATTGGGGGGATGCCCATCCTCCACTGGCCTATGGGTTGATTATTTCATAGGGAGGTATTCTACTCTGATGACTCCGTCATGTAGATTGGTGGCAGGTGGGGGGGCGCCTAGCTGGTCTTGGGCTGGAGCTCCGGGCCAGGAGGGGGGCGGGGGGAGGGCTTGGGAAACTCGGGAAACTTGGGCTAGAGCTCCGGGCAGTGCCCAGAGCAGGGAAAAGAGGAAAAAGAAAAAAAACATTGTTAGGGGGTTCAGATGGTAGCAGAACAAGCACAGCAGGAGAGACAAAGGTGCCTGCGTGCGATAAGGAAATCCCGGCAGAATAAGGCTGACAGCATAGCTAAGGGCTAAACAGAGGCAGGGGCCAATACAGCCATGAGGGCAGGCTTGAGACGGTCACCACCAGACCATGACCGGTCCAGCTTAACACAGCACTACCAATAATAATCCAGTGACAGCACTGACCGCTCAGTCCACCAGAGACTCTATAGCTTATGCCAGCCACCCACTCCTGCCCCTCAAGTATAGGACAGACTAAAAAGATGGGTTTTAAGCCTAGCTTTAAATAAACTGAAAATGCACATATTACTACTATATGTTCTTGTGGGAAAAATTTATTGACTTTGTATTTTAACTGCATTTGATATCATTAGCTTGCATTGAAAAAGAGACCTAAAGACCTATCCTGGAGCCAACCACAGTGGCGCTAGTGAGCAACGTCTCTCAGCCGCTCTCAGCCAAACCAGGAAGTGAGCTTCAAAAACTAAGCCCGGTTTTGGCCCCCTTGGTTAAGGCTCTGTTCTAGTGTGTGGATGGGCCCCCCAGTCTGGTATCTGTTAAGGCTCTGTTCCACTGTGTGGATGGGCCCCCCAGTCTGGTATCTGTTAAGGCTCTGTTCCAGTGTGTGG
>CM056393.1:3079214-3080718 GCA_029718625.1 Synaphobranchus kaupii
CCGTCTGGCCACTCTACCATAAAGGCCTGATTGGTGGAGTGCTGCCTGGATGGTTGATCTTCTGAAAGGTTCTCCCATCTCCACAAGGATACGCTGGAGCTCTGTCAGAGTGACCCTCGGGTTCCTGCTCACCTCCCTGGCCAAGGCCCGTCTTCCCCGATTGCTCAGTTTGGCCGGGCGGCCAGGTCTAGGAAGATTCTTGGCGGTTCCAAACTTCTTTCCATTTACGAATGATGGTGGCCACTGTGCTCTTTGGGACCTGTAAAGCTGCAGAGATTTTTCCGTACCCTTCTCCAGATCTATGCCTTGACACAATCCTGTTTCTGAGGTCTGCAGATAATTCCTTTGACCCCATGGCTTGGAGTTTGCTCTGACATGCACTGTCAACTGTGGACCTTATATAGGCAGGTGTTGGCAATCCCCAATCATGTCCAATCAATTGAATTTATCACAGGTGGACTCCAATTAAGTTGTAGAATCATCTCAAGCAGTATCAGTGGAAACAAAATGCACCTCAGCTCACTTTCGGGTGTCATATCAAAGGGGTGTGCACACTTGTGTACATATGATATTTTACATTTAGATTTTTAATAAATTAGCACAAATGTCTAAAAACCTGTTTTCACTTCGTCATTATGGGCTATTTTGTGTAGAACTTTGAGACAAAAAATGAACTCAATCTATTGTAGAATAAGTCTGTAACGTAATAAAACGTGGAGAAGGTGGAAAGGGGTGTGCAGACCTTCCGGCTTAACTGTAAATAGAGACGTGCAATAAGACCATGTCTGTCGACCACAAGGTGATGTTCTTTTTCCACAGGTGTGGTCTTTTTTTGTGTGACCTACTTTCCTTTTTTATATAGGTGCATAATTTCTAAGGCCATAAAATTATGTTTAAAGGAAACTGTTTTGCATTATAATTGTATTAGTTGCATTATAACTGTTGCTTCATTATGATTATTATGATTGATGCTAAATCCTCATAAGTTCAGGGAACGGAGGCTCTTGGAACGATCACAAAATAACAGAATACTTTTAACTCATTTTCTCCGTGGTAAGCAACGAGAGTGCACTGAAAGCCATTCCTCTTGAAGTTGATAGCCAATACACAGCTTCATCAGATCATATTCGTTTAAAAGTTTTACATTTGCTAACCTTGGTGCTGGGGTGGGGGAGGTAAATATTTTTACTGAAGCTAATGAATTTGTAAGGGTAGCGGAGGTTGTGTGTGTTCCAGAGAGGAAAATTTCAGAGAGAGAGAGAGAGAATGCTGTGGAAACCACAAAGGCAGAGCAGAGGGGTTTTGTTTTGAGTAAATGGCCAGAGAGTCAGACCAAACTACAGAAATAGCTGCACCCACAGCATTGTGCAAAAACCCAGCATGGGCCTGCAAACAGGTCTCAGAGCGTGATCGCTAGTGTGCTCTCAAAAGGTAAGAGGGGGGAAACAGGAAACAATAACATTACCAGTCTACACTTAATACTGACAAGGCCCTGCCCCCTGGC